>JASANA010008522.1:0-19941 GCA_030248095.1 Ptycholaimellus sp. GST1_10
CAAGGTTGTTCAGGGAGACGGGTGGATGGCCAGCCTTGGTGGATGCATCGATGACAGGGTGGACCTTGGTGTGGAGGGAGTCTGGCTTGGGGACTCCGAAGTGGGGAAGGTGATGGACCAGGGTGCCAGGCGGAGGCTCCTCATGGACTGGGGCTAGGATACCATGGTCGATCTGCTCCTAGAACTCCTTGTAGTAGGCATCACGCTTGGTTGCTGAGAGGTGGGCAAAGGCTGCTGCTGCCCGGTGGAAGGCCTGTCCAAAGTTGGAGGCCAGCTGCGGTGCCTGAGAGCTGAAGGGGAGAGGAACCATGAAGCGACCTTCGGAGCTGCGGGAGATGGACTTGAGCAGGCGCTCGGTGCAGTGCTCGGCTTCGGTGGTGGCTTTGTCTGAGCCGGCTTGGAGGCCAACCAGCTCAAGGTCTGATTGGCGGGTGACAAGGCTGGAGAGGCTGGGGCGGGGCTTGGCCTGGATGAGGAAGCTGCAGGCTGGCTTGGGGCCTGAGCTGGAGACGCCGGTGACAGAGCTGTGGAGGATGGAGCCAAAGGGGATGTGGAGTAGGGAGAGCTGGGGCATGAGAGCCAGCTTGACGGTGCCCTGGACTGTTTCGTGGATGTCCAGGCTGATGAGGACTGCGACTGAGTAGACCTGGGACTTGGCCTTGGGTAGGTTGGTCACCTGGTAGCCAGCGAGGGACTTGAGGATGGCCTTGGGGAGCTCGTAGCCTCCTAGCTCCTGGTCTGGACAGAGCTGGAGATGGGGGTAGGCCTTGAAGGCGAGGTGGGAGCCGTTGAGGGCGATGAGGTCCAGCCAGCCGGGGTGCACTGTGATGAGCTCAGGCTTGGGGCGGTCAGCAAAGGACACCTCTAGGGTCTCCGCAGGCAGGAGACGGGGCTGGAGGGCATCGAAGAGGTCCTTGTGGAGCCAGGTGATGCTTGAACTGGAGTCCATGAGGGCGAGGCCTTGGACTTGGTGTCAGCGGGCTGGGGTTGGCGCAGCGATGGAAGCCTGGAAGGTGGCAAGGATGGAGGCCTTGCCATTGGCAGTGAGGCTGAGATTTGTCGCTGGAGTGCTGCTCTTGCCCATGGCATCATGGAGGGCTGAGTGGTGGCGCTGTCAGCACATCCAGCAGTTGAGCTTGGATGGGCAGTCCTTGAGCGCATGCTTGTGCGAGAGGCATTTGTAGCAGAGGCCAAGGTCCTTGGCTCGTTGTTGCCAGGCTGACCCGGCGGCTTACTTGGCGCACTTGGAGGAGGCGTGGTCCTCCTTGCAGAAGCAGCAGCTGGGCTTGGGACAATCGGCGTTGGTGCTTGGGGGCTTAGCCTTGGTTGGTCCTTTGCCTTTGGATGGCTGCTGGGAGCATTGCTGCTGCTGCTGCTGGCGGTTGCTGTGGCCCTTGGAGGCACCTTGGAAGCAGTTGGTGAGCTGAAGGGGACTGGGTCCGGTGCTGAGCTGGATGTGCTTGAGGATGTTCAGCTCGTGGGCAACGGCCTCAAGGAGGTTGCAGATGGGAGGAACTGGCTCTTGATGCAGGTGGAGCTGCTCGTCCTGGATCTTCATGGAGACTGGGGCCGGGAGCTTGCTGAAGACAGCATGGGCGTGGGAGTCCAGGGCTGCATCTGGGATGCCCAGGGCACTGAGGCAGGCAATAATGAGCTGGACCTGGTCATAGAATTGCTCTAGGGCAGTGGCATCTTGCTCAAAGACTGGCTGGAGCTCGGACAGCTGGACATAGAGGTGCTGCTTCATGATCCCAACGTTGTCGTAGGCGGAGTCCAGGATGTGGAGAGCTTGAGCAGGGCTCCCTGGGGCATTGACCGAGAGGCCGGCTACTTTGTCATAGGCGGAGCCCTTGAGGGTGGCAAGGATGAACTCCATCTGGCACTGTGGGGTGAGGGCGGGGTCGGCGAGGACGCTGTGCACACACCAGTCCTTCCAGCGGTGGTAGAGGAGCATGTTGGAGCCATCAAACTCGTACGCGGAGGTGGGAAGCTTGGGCCGGGCGTCCTTGAAGGCTGTGGAGGACTGGACTGGCTGACTGGGGGCCGTGGTAGTCCCTGAGGCCATGGTGGACGTTGGCAGGGCCAAGGAAGCACTTGGGAGTGGTGGTGGAGCAGAGGAGGAGGCCTGGGTGAGCTGGAGCTGCTGGATGGCCTGGAGGAGGGCTCTGAGGTTGGTGCCTTGGACCTGGGCTGGAGCTGGCTGAGGCGGCAGTGGGGCCTTGTAGGGGTAGGCGGTGGGAACACGGGCACCCTTGCCGGTTTCGATGCTGGCAGCGAGGATCTGCTCCATCATGCTGGTGAGGGCATTGCCATCCTGCTCCTGGCAGGCTGGGCAGACATAGTTGAAGGCCTGGGGGATGTTGTTTTTGGGTGGGTCTCCCTTGGCAAGGCGCTGGATCTCCTGGGACTGGAGGGTGAAGAGGTGGTCCCAGAGGTCGGAGTTCGCTGAGCTGCTGGGCTGGAAGAGGGCGTTGAGGCCAGGGAAGCAGAAGATGTCCTGGCAGGTGCTGCAGGTAGCAGCGGGAGCGCCCGCTGCAGGTGAGGCGGCGCTCGCTGTGGCCCTTGGGACCTCCTTGGCAGCTTGGGCAGCATGGGTGGAGGCTGGGGAGGGCTTTGGAGAGGCCTACGGGGCTGGTGGAGGAGGACATCCTTGGAGTGGGCTGGTGGGGCTGAAGGGCTGGAGCTTGAGGCTGGTGCTGAGGGGCTTGAGCTGGGTGGCCTGGTGCTTGAAGCTGAGGGGCCTGGAGCTGTAGCCTGGTGATGGTGCCTGGAGCTGGTGGAGCCCTGGAGCTGGTGCCCTGGAATCAGGAGGAGAAGCAGGCAGGAAGGCTGGACAGGTTGCCAAGAGAGAGGTGGACCAAGGTGGTGGGGGTGCCACAGCAGGGTCCCTCTAGAGCTTGAGGTTATTGAACTCCAGGCCACTGGCTTGAGCTTGAAGTGGCAGGAGTAGACTGGTACAGGCCCCAAATTGAGGTGTGGGATTCCTCAATGCTCTGCCTTGTCCATTTGGTTTCTCTCTCTTTGATTGCCTTTTTTCTCTCCTGAATACATTGGGTAATAAGCTTGAGCAGGGCTCCCTGGGGCGATGATGGAGAGGCCGGCTACTTTGTCATAGGCAGAGCCCTTGAGGGTGGCAAGGATGAACTCCATCTGGCACTGTGGGGTGAGGGCGGGGTCAGCGAGGACACTGTGCACACACCAGTCCTTCCAGTGGTGGTAGAGGAGCATGTTGGAGCCATCAAACTTGTACGCAGAGGTGGGAAGCTTGGGCCGGGCATCCTTGAAGGCTGTGGAGGACTGGACTGGCTGACTGGGGGCTGTGGTAGTCCCTGAGGCCATGGCGGACGTTGGTGGGGCCGGGGAAGCACTTGGGAGCGGTGGTGGAGCAGAGGAGGAGGCCTGGGTGAGCTGGAGCTGCTGGATGGCCTGGAGGAGGGCGCTGAGGTCGGTGCCTTGGACCTGGGCTGGAGCCAGCTGAGGCAGCAGTGGGGCCTTGCAGGTGTAGGCAGTGGTGACGCGGGCACCCTTGCTGGTTTTGATGCTGGTGGCGAGGATCTGCTCCGTCATGCTGGTGAGGGCATTGCTGTCCTGCTCCTGGCAGGCTGGGCAGACGTAGTTGAAGGCCTGGGGGATGTTGTCATTGGGCGGGTCTCCCTTGGTGAGGTGCTGGATCTCCTGGGACTGGAGGGTGAAGAGGTGGTCCCAGAGGTCAGAGTTTGTGGAGCCACTGGGCTGGAAGAGGGCGTTGAGGCCAGGGAAGCAGAAGATGTCCTGGCAGGTGCTGCAGGTGAGGCGGCGCTCGCTGTGGCCCTTGGGACCTCCTTGGCAGCTGTGGCAGCAGGGATGGAGGCTGGGGAGGGCTTTGGAGAGGCCTAGGGGGCTGGTGGAGGAGGACATCCTTGGAGTGGGCTGGTGGGGCTGAAGGGCTGGAGCTTGAGGCTGGTGCTGAGGGGCTTGAGCTGGGTGGCCTGGTGCTTGGAGCTGAGGGGCCTGGAGCTGGAGCCTGGTGCTGGTGCCTGGAGCTGGTGGAGCCCTGGAGCTGGTGCCCTGGAATCAGGAGGAGAAGCAGGCAGGAAGGCTGGACAGGTTGCCAAGAGAGAGGTGGACCAAGGTGGTGGGGGAGTGCCTCAGCAGGGTCCCCCTAGAGCTTGAGGTTCTTGATCTCCAGGCCACTGGCTTGAGCTTGAAGTGGCAGGAGTAGACTGGTACAGGCTCCAAATTGAGGTGTGGGATTCCTCAATGCTCTGCCTTGTCCATTTGCTCCTCTCTCTTTTGGGTTGCCTTTTTCTCTCCTGAATACGTTGGGTAATAACCAGTGCAAAAGCAAGTGAAAAGCAAGTCAAACTCACTAAAAACACAAGACAATTGCACTAAAAAAGCCTCGCGATTTTCCTATTAAACTCCACTAAAACTTTAGAAGCAAACCCCACAAAATCACATCACCAAAGTTCGCGTTTGGGTATAGGGTAAGGTGAGGTGATGAAAGGGTGTGTGTGTGGGCACAGGGTGAAGCAAGAGTGGAGGGTAAGCAAGGCCCAGAGTAGGTAAGAGTGAAGGGTTTGTGGGAGAGAGAGAGGGCAGACACTGGCTGAGAACCTTCTGGAAAGGCAGGATAAGCATCCCCTTGGGTTCAAACTGAGATACCTACTTGGAGGCAAAGAAGTACGCATCTCCTCAAGAGAAGGCAGACTACGATAGGGAAACTTGGCTCACACTTCTGCGCGCTTGCACGACAGTTGCAGTTTATGGTCTTTTATTCCCCCACCCACTAATCTATGCAAATGGGCCCTAAAGCTAATTTGCACAGACAGTTGCGTCAGAAATAGCCATGGGACGGCCTAAAGGCCCTAGTAAAATTGTGAGTGAAGCATGTGTGTCCATGGGTGAAGGATGGACTATCATTGCCCTCATTCTGTCTCTGGCCTCTTGTTTGCTACCATGTTGAATCAGATTGCCAAAGCTTACCCTGTTCACTGATTAGTTTATAGGTGAAAATTATTCTCTCATTCATGTTGGTCCTAGGGCCGAGTGGATAGTGGGTTGGACTCATGAGCAGTAGCAAAGCACGTCAGAGTCATAATATGTGCATTATTTGTTCATGGGCAAAATTTGTGACACGAAAAAAGTAAAAGACCATAAACTGCAAAATAGCCCCATAGGCCTGGGCCCCAGGATCCAGCACTGGCTGTGGGAGTTCATCGGCAATCGTGAGCCACGGGTCAAGGTTGGACAGGCACTCTCGACCTCCTGTCCTGTCACCTCATCAATAGTGCAGGGCAGTAGCTCTTCCCCCGTGCTCTTCAACCTCTACCTGCTCCCACTGCTCTGGCGTCTCAACCACTTCCCTGATCTCTGCTCGTGGGCATATGCAGACGATCTAAGACTTGCCTCTTCTTGCCCTGCCACCCTTTCACAGGCATTGCACATCCTCTCCAGCTGGGCATTAGATTGGCAACTCTCGATAGCCCCTGGCAAATGCACCTATTATCACATCGGCAGTGGCCAGGCTTACACTTTCCAGGTGGCAAGGCAAAGCTATCCCCCCTGCACCTCCAGAGGGCATCCGGGAAATGGGCATGTTGCTTCAACCAAGCCTCAACTATAGCGCACACATCATTAGTTCAATTAACAAAGCCAATTACGCCAGTCATCTAATCAAGAAATGCCTGCACACAGCCTCCCCACAACTGCTAACGAAGGCCTACTCCACTTACATCCACCTGCTGCTTGAGTATGCATCCTCTGTCTGGTCTCCTGGCACCAAAAACGAGTCAGACAGAATTGAGCATATCCAGCGGAGGTACACAAAATTCCTTTTCCGAAAATGTAGAATAGCCAACCAAGCTGGTGGATACGCTGCTCGCCTTGCCCGCCTAAACCTCCCCTCCCTTCACTGGCGCCGGAAAACAGCAGACCTCCTTCTAGTCAGAAAGTGCTATCAAACATGCCTCAGGAATAACAACAGCTCTGAGGCGCCTTCCCCCCAAACTCAAGAGACTTGGCACAGATGCCCAATTTTCTTTCCCTTTTTGAATACTGGCTTGCGAGGCTCTCACCACATCGTAGTGGTGGGCGGGGGCGGTGCTGGAGGGCTGGCACTGTGGCCGGGGCGTGTGGCAGGGCTCTGGAGACGCCTTTCGGCTGCGGAAGCTGGGGGCGGGCGCGGGGCTTTCCTAGCCACTCTGGAGGGACTTCGAGAAGCCAATGATTTTGCCTGATGCCAATCGATCACCCCTCTTTCCTTTCCCCAAACAGATCACCCTACGTGCTGTTCTGTTCTCTCCCATTTCCACGGATGAAAAACAAACAAACAAACATGTAGTCGAATTCTAGTTTGGAGAGAACCAGATCAGCAATTATTGGGCTGCAACTAGATCCCATTGCTATGCCCTTTATCTGTTGGAAGATTTTTCAGCCAAATTTCACTTGTGCATTGTGCGTTATGTCTGAAATCAGGCATTTGATTTCGCCCATATTTAAGCTTCTGTCACATTTTTGACCGCGGAGCAGCCCGAAGGGCCGCTCCGCGGTCTAGAGAGGTTACTGAACTTTTGTCCTCATATATATATGTATCCATATATATAATAGAGGAGCCTGTCTTGTCCGTAAGCATTTCGCGCGCCATGAGGGAAGCTTCTGGTGAGGAGGTAAAAGTGTTTTTGGGTAAATCAGGGTCAGGGAACACGATTCTCGAGTTAATCAGCTTGCGCCGATCACGGGAACATGCTTAAAACGTTGAAAAAGTGAGTCTTTTTGACTGCGGAGCGGCCCGAAGGGCCGCCTCCGGCGGTCTATAGAGGTTGACAGAACTTTTGTCCTCATATATATATATGTATATATATCTGCAAGTGCTGGGCACGGGCGAATTCTCAACGGATCTGGACATACTTTTTTTTTCCTGAAAGCTATCATGTGCCCTTTGGATCCTGAAAGATGGAACCGGTTCTCCCGAACCATTTGAAGCATTACTTTTTTGGGTAGAAAGGTTTAAACATTGCAATATACATATGGTTTTTCTACGGATTCACAAAATAATCACAGATTTTAAATCGTTTTATAAAGACTAAACAGATAATTTAAAGCCTTTAATTAGTCCAATTTTAATGGGTTAGCTGTTACCGCTACAAACTGATGAGAGACTTCGTCTGTGTGCCTCAAAATGGTTAGTTAAAATAGAGAATTGACTTTCAACCTATCTTAAAAGTAAGCATTATCGTATATGATGTGGGCGAAATTCAACTGTCGTATTTGAGATTTTTTGCAGTTAATGGTCAAAGTGCAAAATGCCTTCTGCTACCCAAAAAGTCCGGTTTTAATGAGTTTTTGTCCAAAAATGACTCAATAATTTTCTTATAATTGCATTATGCCTTAATATGTCAATTCTGAAATCAAACATTTGAGATGAATTTTTGCTTATGTATTTTCACACAGCTTTTCATGAATTAGTCAATCTCTATCATAGTAGTGCATACACCTACGAAGTCGTGTCGGTGGATGATATCACTGTGTACAAGTTGCTCACGTTTTGTTCGTTTATATATGTGGGTATTTGTTTTGGCTGGAAACGGCCAAATTCTCAACGGATATTGACAAACTTTATTTCTCAGAGGGGTGCATCCATTTCAGGACTACTAGAAACATCATTTTTTGGGTAGAAAATGTTTTTCTCTGTTAATGTACATTGTGCTTTGTAGCAGCTGAACTGTTGATATTTGAATGGAAGAGTTGATTTTTTTGTTCACAATTTATATGTTATTCCAAATCTGTGCCTACTTTTTGAAATTAGTGGAGAATCCACAGACTTGCCTTTTTGAGAGACAAACTTTCATGAATTAATGACTTTATGGTACTAGTAGTTGAACTGTTCACATTTAAACAAAATACTTGAGTTCTTTTTATTCACAAATGATATATTATGATTCCAAAGCTATGCTTAGTTTTAAAATTGGCGAAAAAACCACAGACATACCTTTTGAGTGACAACATTTCATGAATTCAGGAAAAACATTAATCGGTTTGTGGCACTAGCAGTAGCTCCACAGATGTAGGCAAGCAGATCATGGGCATTCACCACATAATGCAGGTCAATACTGGTTTTTCAGCACCGCAGAATGCTAGAGTTGTAGTAGTTGGTCCAGGCGTGGAGAGCATCTTGTTTGTAGATGATTTCAGACTTTGCTGCTTGGAGGAAGGCAGTGTCTCTTTGTTTCATGTAGATTTCTCGTTACCTTTCACCAAGTCGAGCTAATTTGACCTATTCTTCCCACTTAGCCTTCTTCCTCTCCAGCACCACTCTACAGTCATCCCTTTTGCGCTTTTCCCTCTTCATCCATATCCACGTTTTTTCAAACTCTATCCGTTTTGTTGGCTCATCTGGTTTGGGGTAGGCAAAACTGCAGAGGGCATTCTCTTCCAATTTTTAATTCTTGGCTTTCTTCTCACTGGCACTCTAGCTTTCTACCTTGTCCACATCTTTGATGTGGGCCTTGTCCACTATGGTCAGTTCTTTCTTCAAGCAGCTTCGTCGATGTGCATGCTGCTGGAAGCTAGTAACACAGGCATGCATCTCTGGGTCTGTCTGGTTCTGGTACATTGGTTGTAATGCACTTGTCAATTTTTTTGCTCGCTGTCTTCTCCAAGCATTGGTGCATCCTTGACCCAGAGTAGGGCATGGAGATGAACACTGAACCTTGTCAAACTGATTGTTTTCACAAACAGAATCTAGCTGAAGATACTGAATTCTAAGCTATGGTCTTGTTGGTTCCTTAGACAGTTCTACTGCAAGAATATTGTACATCTAAAGCTAAATGAACCTTGCGTATTGGACAAAGATGATTGGTAGTTGCTTGTTAAAATAGTCACTGCTACTTGTTAAAATGAACAAGTATATGGCGCAAAGCGTAATAGATGACCGCGGAGCTAAACATGCTACAAGCATGAGTTTATACCCATAGCTTACAAACTGATCGTTGCAAGGAGAGATGGAGTGAAATGGGAAATAAGTGAGGGCAGGCCAGAAGCCAGGAAGGGGGAGGAAAGGGCACCTTTGGATATGAGCTGGGGGATGGCACCACCGATGGAGTTGCTGATAGCGCTGGGGCTGAGTTGGTAGTAGCAGATGACGGGCAGGCCGGGGTCGGTGTCGTTGCCCGTGTCCCTGCAGCTGCCCACCCCCATGACCTATCAGCTTCTCTTTCCGCCGATTTCCTTCCTGCTTTTTCTCACCTCAATTGTTACAGGGCAAAGTGTGGAAGGCAGTTGCGGCGGCCGCCCGTTTCCATGTATGGGCAGCCCACGCTTTGAAATCTCCCCTGACCTACTACAATGCCTCCGCTACTCTACCTTCACTACCTTAAATTTTCTCAGAGCAAGAGTTGGCAGAATTGGAGAAGGGCGGAGAAGAGGGAGACCATTTTGGTGTATGGTGGGGGGGGGCAGGACAGGCTATTGCGAATGATGCCAACCAGGCCGAACATCTTAAAATTGATCGCGCTGGCCAGATCCAGGCTAGTTGGGGTCCTGGCTTTGTACAAGCTCGCCCTAGCCTACGCTTTGCTGGGCTCATTTCCTCCCTGCTCATAAATATCTCCTACCCTTTAGCTAGATTGAAAGAAGGTGAGCGGGGAGAGGAAATGTAACAGAGATTAATGGGATGTAAGTGCAGGCAGTCAGTGGCCATGAGGTGGCTGCTTGCCAGGCCGCAGAGTTTGAGCTTGCTGCACACAAATCCGCGCCTCTCTGGGTGTGCTTCTCAACTCATTCCTGCAGTCTTTACCCATTCACCGCTTGACACAGTAAGATAAATGCTGGAAAGGCAGTCGGTTGACTGAGGTGCAGAGGCAAGTGGAGGGAGGAACCTAATCGATGGCAGATAAGGCGGGAATGAGGAGCTGTCGGAACAGGTGCCGGTGGGGCAGCAGCTAGGCATGAAGCCGCTGCCTCGCTTGACTGTCTGCCCGGCTCCCATTATTCACCTCAACACTGCCTCGTCCTCCCTTCTCTATCTCGCTCTTCTAGCCACGCCTAAAAGCTTGGGCAGGCGGGAGGAGAAAAGCGGAACCTAGGATGCTTGGGTGGAGAACGGTGATGCTGTGCTGCGTCGACGGACACTCGTGGCAGCACCGGGAGTGCTGGCGGTTGCACTGCAGGCTGGAGTCGCGGATTTTTATGCCCGCTGGTCTGCCCGCCCATATCCGCAACACTCTGCTCATTTCTGCGCCTGTTCTCCTCCTCTCCCAATGTTTTTGTTTTGTTCCAAGCCTTGGCTTCTAGGGGAAATGAAAGGGAAAGAGAAGTTTTAACACATGGGTTGGGGAATGTTCTGATAAAACGACAGGGGGCGGAGGGAGAAACGAGGTGATGGAGGGAAAACTGAGCGGGATATGAGGTAGAGGGCAACAATGCCGGGCTGTGTGGGCTGATGCTTGTCGCCGTTCCAGGGACTGGCTTTGGCCTTGGCACTGCTGTTCGGCCAACCTGCTGACTTGTTCATCGTCTCTACCCTTATCCTTCACCTCAGTCACTTCTCCTACTCTTTTTTGCTCTTGCACTTAATTCATGCCCGGAAAAGCAGGCTGGGCTGAAAGGTGTGAACAGTAGAGGGAGGGAACCTTGGTGGTGGTGGGGAAGGAGCCAACGTGGAGGTGGGTGGGTTGGTGCTCATTGCAGCGCTCTGATCGGCATGCCCAACTGCTCACGGACCTTCCCTGCTCATTGCTTTCGCCACTATACTTTCTATTCCAATCATTTTCTTTGCTCTGCTTTAGACGCCTCCCAGACGACAAAGGTCTGAAGGGAGCAGAGGGGAGAAAAGGAGGGAACCTGGATGGGTAGGGTGGAGGGCGGCGATGCGGAGCTGTAGGAGCAGATGTTTAGCATGACTGCTGGGGCTGTAGCTGACCATGACGCCTTTGCCCTCTGCGGCCACCTGCGCAGCTCTGGCCCATCCCCTTGAACATTTCCTTTCTTCTTTTTACTCTTTCTTGCTCTTCCAGCCAGGCCGAAAAGGGGAAGGAGTGGTTAAGAAGGAAAGGTTAGGAGGGAATGATTATGGAGAATGCAGCCGTTTTGATGCAGCTGTTGTGCATGGGGCCGGAGGAGTTGGGCATCGTGGGGTGGGTGTTGCTGAAGGACAGCACCAAAACACATGGGCTAGGTCTCTCCTCCAGACTTTGGCATTGTTCTCCACATCTCTCACTCATCTTTACACTCAAAGCTAACGTCTCCATCTCTCTTTCATTTATTTTCCAACATAGAACTGATCAGGAACTACATTGGAGGCACTCTGCTGCTGAACTGATCAGGAACAGTAGCAAAGTGAGAGAAGGGAAGAAAGAGACTTTGATGAGTGGATGGGAGAGGAGGCAATTGCAGAAGTCAGGGGCAGGGGAACATGTGTGGGTATGACGGGGGGCGGCGATGCTGAGCTGCATGGACTGGTACAAGTCACAGCACCTGTGGCTGGCGATGGCCCTGGGGCTGCTGTTCGTCATGCCTGCCAACTGGTTCATCTTCTCCTGCTCCTCAATTACTCCTCCTTTTCTCTTCATATCCCCGTTTATTACTGCTGGGAGAGGAGGGCTGGGTTGAGAAAAAAGAAAAGAACAAGCAAATCCTGAAAACTCAGGGGGGAACTCTGGGGAGTCCAAGGCGGACCTTGGCTTCCTTCCGCGCCTTCGGCCTGATGAGGAGGAGTTCTGGGCCAGTCGGACTGCTCTTCTCGCCTTCCTGGGTTGGGCTGTGGCTGGCCCCGCGGTTAGCTGCATTTCAGCCATTCTGCGTTTTGTCCGTGCTCTGCTTGTCACACCGCTTTTGGGCGGTTACCTCTGGAGGGAGGTGAAGGTGGCAGCTCAGGTTTGCTACCAAGAAGAAGGAATTTGGGTGGATCAAATTGGCCAAAGCCTTGACAGAAATAGCGGTGCAACTATTCCTGCCTGCTCTAATATAGATAGAAGGTTCCAGAACTATATATACTTCTATCTGCACCTGGCTAAATGTGATTATAAATGAGGCTAAATGCAATTATGAAATGCTTTGCTGTCTTCCTTCCTGCACCGACGGCAATAGGGCCATTCCCACCCCTGGCGTTTTGGGCAACCTGGAGCCGCTCCCACTCCGGCGTTTTTCTTGCTGAGGCCGCTCCCACCTCCGGCGCTGATTCATCTAACCCGGGCCACTACACCCTGACATTTGGTTTCAGGAGGCCGTTCCCACCCCTCCCCAAAGGAAACCCCCCCCCCTCCCCCCACCCCCCCCCCCAAGGTACTAACCGGTCCAGCCAAATAGGGAGAAAGACAAACTCTGATACTTATTTACAACTCAGCCGAGTGCTTGGTTGGTTCTGTTTTAACTTTTACTTCACTTTCATGATCCAATCAAACTTTTTTTGTCCTTCTTATTCCACTTATACCAGTGCACTTGAACTCAAACTCAACACCAAAGCAGAGCAGGAAGATGATGGTATTGAGCTGGATCGAAGTGCCCGAGGGCGGGTGGTTAGCACGGATGTGAGTGAGGGACTACAGACAGAGGTTAGATGGCGGACCAAAAAACCACTATCTGCTACCACGTCGTGAGGGAACCTCCCCGAGGTCCTTCATGCCTCTCTACTGCCCTCTGGACTTTGGGCCCCGCGCCTTGATGGGTGTGTGGAAGGGGATGAGGGAGTTTACTGCAGTCATGAAGCAGAAGCAAGAGTCAAGACTGATGGCGTGATGGCACTTAGTGAAAAGGGTAGAGAAAGCTAGTAGCATCCGTGCAACATGGAGAGCATGGAGACGCGGACCCCTTTGCATGCTATGAACTCCCGCCCTCCTAGGCCCATCCATCCCCCCCAACACTGCGACTAAGTGGAAGGAAGGGTGGGAGTGAGTTCCTAAGGAAGGACGGGATGTTCTGGAAATGTAGTATTTTCAGTTTGGAATAGCTCACCGTCTTTGCCATCCATTAGGCTGCATTTTCCGTCACCTTTAGAGAGCTTATAACAAGTATATGGCGCAAAGCGCAATAGGTGACCGCGGAGCACACCACCTTCCAACTTACACTATGAATGCATGGAATTTTGTCACTGCTAAGAGCAAGTCTGTGGTTTCTCAACCATTTTCGAAAGTAAGCACATATTTGGAATCGCTATATATGACTTGTGAACAAAAAAACTCAAGTCCTCTGTTCTAATTCTTAGCCGTTCAGATGTTACTGATTATTGATGACATTGCCATGCATGAAAGTTTGTCACTCAAGAAGGAAGTCTTGTGGTTTCTCAACCATTTTTTAAAAGTAAACACAGATTTGGAATTGCTATATACGACTTGTGAACAAAAAAACTCAAGTATTCTGTGCAATTCTTAGCCGTTCAGCTGCTACTGATTATTGATGACATTGCTGCGCGTGAAAGTTTGTCACTCAAGAAAGTAAGTCTGTGGATTCTCAACCATTTTAAAAAGTAAGCACAGACTTGGAACCGGCATATACGACTTTTGAATCAAAAAACCGAAGTCTTCTGTGCAATTATCAAGACAACAGGTGCGCAATAACTGTATATTGCAATTTTCAAGGCTTTCTGCTCAAAAAAGTAATGTTTCAAGTGCTCTGAAACCGTGTTCCACCCCTCCAGATCTTCCTAATAATTGCATTACCTTTCAGGGAAAAAAAAGTTTGTCCCAATCCGTTGAGAATTCGGTGAGGACCAGCATTTCCAGAAATATATATATATATATATACATATATATATATGAGGACAAAAGTTGAGTAACCTCTATAGCCGCGGAGCGGCCCTTCGGGCCGCTCCGCCGTCAAAAACCTCCACCCGCCCACTCACCCATGCTCCCAAATTTCTGAAGGGTGAGAGGCAAATAAGGTAGATGCTTAGGGAAAGTTTAGAGGCAGGAAATACCCCATTGTCCAACAAAACAGGCCTGTCTGTCACAACTGGTTCCCAGAGTGCCCATATGGGGCCATTTCGCCACCCCCTCACTACATCCCTTCATTCTCACTGCCTTCTTTTCCTGCCAATCTCCTCTTCGGATTCGGCCACTCGACCCAGCTCAACACATGCCTCTCCAGAAAGTAGTGCTTAGCCTCGGAAAAAATAGCGTGATACTGGCTCAGCTCAATCGCTAAATTACCAGCCCCAGGGATTTAATCTAAAATTTAAATGATGGCGATTAATGTTAAATCTTGAGATAAGTTAAAAGGTAAATTGGAGTATAATTTAGTTTAAAATCATAAACAAATTCAGTAAATCTTTAGTAAAATCGGATCTTTAACATAATTAAAATGAAAATAGAATCAAAATCGTCAAAGTTATAAGTTTTGACCAGCTCGGCATTTAATAGTGTAAAATTGTTCAACTAATTTAAGCAACTAAAATCACGTTAAGAGTTAAATTGGACAGTATTTTTGAGTAAATTTACCTAAACGGCCATAACATCTATTAATTTTAACATAAACATTCTTGAAGATGTACAGAAATTAGGGAATTAATATAAATAGTAAGGTTTGAATATAAACAGAAGGATAAGAAGAGCGAGCAGAGTTTAAGGCAACACCAATGACGAATGATAAGCATCGCAACAATCTTCAAGATGGATTGCTCGCTCCGAAAAGGGAGGGTGGGTGAGCCCCTAATGCCTTTATTCAGAGCCGTCCAGTTTCCCACCCAGCCGTAAGACCAGAAATCTACAATCCCAGCTGCCTAAGTCACTATGTGACGAGGCATCTCTTTTGGCTACGATGCTAATGCTGAGTGTACCCGGAAATGAATGAGGAAGGGTGAGGTAATTGCAGAATAGGGCTGAAGGAAGGGGTGAGTGATAGGCGACAAGTACTGCCTGGCGTCCTGGGCGGCCAGCAGCAGTACCACAGACGAGTATGCAGACAATGCCCGCCTGCGTGAACCCAATATCTGAGCCCCAGCTCCTCTTTTCAGGTGTGGTGATGACGACCGAGTGCCGGAGTGGCCAGCTCCCCGGGCATGAACACCTGCTAGGACATCATCTACTCCTACAAGTCCCCGGCCCGCACCCTCTACAACTCCGACGCCCGCCACATCGCCAAAGCCTCCATTTCAAGTATCCATCCTCCTCATCCCCTGCCCTTCACCACCCACCCGCTATCACTAATAAGCGCACCCATTCACTGGCCTCCCATCTCCGCTCAGGCCTTTATGCTGGAAGCCTAGCACCAGTTTTTGGGCATGAAGGTAGAGAGTAGAAGTGGTTGAATGAGAGCATAGGCTTGACCAGTGAAGCTAGGATAGGAGGAGGGGGTGACCGCCATTGCGCAGGGCATAGGTCTTACATCCTTGGATGGATCTTGAAATTGCCTGCAGCTACCAGCGGACCGCTTGCCTTTGCTGCCAGAGTTCGAAAATTGGCTCTGGTCAGTTTTCAAACTTGTGGCCTCTGCTGCAACTCCGCCGGCCAGCCAATGCCAGCTATCCAGCAAAAGCAACGTCTATGCTACTAGAGTTTTGAGATTGCCTCTGACAGTTCTCAAAACTCCCTGCTGCCTGCTGCAACCTTGCCGGCCAGCATGTTTATAAATCCTTGCGGATTTATAAACTTTCGAGCATCGCTGAAGAAAAGCCCGGCCAGCTTTAGAGTCAATTGCCGTCTTTCGACATCGCTTCATTTACAGATCTTTATGATCACATAAATTTTGAAAAGCAATGCCGAACAACAAAAGTCAAAATGACTCACGAGTGGCCTCTACTTTTCTACGCAGACAACTATTGGACCAGGCCCAGCTTAGTGGACTGCCTCCACTGCCACTTCTACGGCCTCCCAGTCATCTGCGACCCCAGCCTGCTCACCTGCGGCCAGAAGGACCTCTTCAAGGACGGCGTCAGCTATGAGCACAACGCCTCCAAGGCCTACTTCCACTGTGCCTGCCTCCGCTAATGCTGCATCGGAAGATTGTGCCAATGACCCACCCCCCCCCCCCCTCCTTCTGCCCGCCGTTGAAGATAGCGTCAATCCCGGACACAGTCCGCCGCTTTTGCTATGGCTTCCTGGAGCACCACAACCACGTCCAGATCTCTAAGGACTGCAACCAGTGCGGCATGCTGGACAGCTTTGACTGCGGCCTCTGCCACTTCCAGCCCAACAGCAACTACACTGGACCACTCCAGGACTCCGTTCCGATCGACACCAACTATGGCTTGCTGCCCATACTCTGCTCCAGCATCAAGCCATGCAAGTCCAGCGCATCCGCCTTCTTCAACCTCGGCAACTACATGGACACCTTCTGCGCCATGAAGCTCTGCCCATTGGAAGACGCCTCCACCCAGTTCCTCAAAGAGGCCTCAAAACCCCACCCTCCCTCCTATTACGTCCCTAGAGGTTGGTGGTGTACAAGGCCTACGGAAACCTGGGCGGCTTCCACAACCGCTTCTGCAACTTCATGATCGCGTACGCCGTCATGCAGTTTGCCTCCTGGAAGACGTCCTCCACAGACTCTTTAAGGTCCCCTGCCCTGCACCCTCCCCCCTACTCCGCCCAGCAGTGAGAGGTTGGTGGTGTACAAGGCCAACGGGAACATGGACAGCTTCCTGACTGGCTTCTGCCAGCACACCGGCGAATGGGCCAACTTCAATCCCATCGCCGCCTCCAAGACTTTGCACTATCTGCGAAGATATGCAAATTCTTTCAACGCTTCTTTCAACAAATTCAAAATAGGCAAAAGAGACGCTTAACTTAAAGTTTGCATAACTCAAAAGGGCCTATTTTGGAGTGGCATTCTGGAAGCATGGCTGCGCTCATCCACCTCAACTCCGCCTACTCTCAGCTTAGCCACAAAGGCCTCTTCTGAAGTGGCCTACTGAGAGCAGCCTCCATGGACCTCAGCTCAATATGGCAAAGAGCTCAAGAAATCACGCAGACATGGCCTCAGCAATTGCTCAGCTGCCCAGCCCAAGCTGCGTTCAATTCCTTCGCTGCAGCCGCAAGAGCCATTGTTTGTGTCATCCTGAGCTGCGTAGATTTCTACCTCTGTCAACCCGAGCAAATTCGACATTGTCATCCCAAGCTGCATTCGTCTCTTTGCATCTCTCACAATGACAATTTGCTCAGCGTCAACCCGAGCTGCGGAAAATCATTGCAGCCAAAACAGAGAGAGACCAGCCCATGTCATCCCGAGCTACGTCAATCTTTGCCGCTGTAAGCCCGAGAAAATTGGCCTGTCATCCCGAGCTGGGTAACTTCTTTGCAACTCCCACATTGACAATTTGCTCCACATCATCCCAAGCTGAATCGATCCTCGACACTGTCAACCCAAGCAAACCGACTACTGTCATCCTGAGCTGCATCATTCTCTTTGCAGCTACAACAGAGACAATTTGCTCAGTGTCATCCCGAGCTGCGGAAAGTTGAGCTGACTGTCATCCCGAGCTGCGTAACTTCCGCGCACCTCTCAGAACAGCCTGAATCAACGTCACCAGAAGCAAACTGAAAGTACCACTTTCGGAAAATTGATGGCCTCTGGCCTTTCTTCGATGCCTCAAAGAGCCGCCTACAAAGGCTCTCCGCAATCCTCCAAGCAGCCCAGATCCAACCAGAAGCCCTTGCCCTGCTTCTTCTACATGGCCGCCATCAACAATGTCTGCATCCCCTACACCTCTTACCCCCTCCAACCTCAATGTGACAGGCGTTTAAGCGGGCCAGTCATTTAAGTCCACTTTTTGCATCACCGGCAAATGCGTCTCCTCTTCTGCCTTCACTTGGCCTTGAGCCCCCAGGGCTCCGTCCACAGCGCACAAGTTCAACTTGTTTGCCTGCTTCTCCACCGCTGGCCGAGAAGGAAGAGTACCCTGGAGGGGAACCTGAACCAACTGGCCAGGGCCTAGCAGATCATCAGACAGAAGATCAGCGTTCGCATTGTCGCCATCAATGTCATCACCAATGACACCTCAAACCTCCCTCTCTAATCCTCATCTGGATGGAAGGCGAAGTCCAGCTTCTACTATTGCCGCTACAAGACCATTGTCTATTACATCGCCGGTGTAATCAGCGGGTCTTCAATACACCCTCCTTCCATCTCAAATCCTACTCAATAGAGGCCAAGCAAACATGGCCTAATAAGAGCTACGCTCTGCCAAGGGCTCCAGATTCGCCTGGCTCCACTTACACAGCGCAGAGAAGGACGCCGACATTCTCCTACACCCTCTCACCCTGCCCATATATACCCCAAGCAACCCCCTTTGCAGAGCAAGAGAACGCCTCAACTGCTCCGGCAAACGCCGCTTGGCCAGCATACAGATGGACACCAACGGACCCGGCAAGCTTTCCATCACCTCCACTTCGATGTCTACTTCAACCCTCCAGACTGTTCATATTCAACATAGCCAAGGATGCCTGGCTGAGCATCTGGGTCATCCAGAACTTCTGCGACAAGCGCAGCCTCAACCAGCTCTACTTGGGCAGCGGATAGATGAACAGTCCAGATTGCGCACCTTCATCCTGCTTCTAAACCTCCTTCCTAGAGGCTTTGGATGGAGCGGCATCAAAAAAGGGCCTTCCAAGACTATGCCGTCTGTGGTCTGAAAGCAGGAAAGAATTCCTCCACCCAGCCCCAGCAAGCGGAGCCAATTGCCCTGCCTTTCAAGACAACGCCATACGGGAACATTAAAGTTTAACTTTAATGTAATAATTTGGCGAAACTTTGACGCTTCTCTTATCCTCAATGGTGGATAAAAGAAGATGTCCAAGAACTTCGGTTCTCTGGCATCTGACTGAGATTTGCCGACCATCTAAACGGTGCAAATCTGCAAGGACTGCGGTTTCAAGGCCTCCACCTATGGCTTCGGCTTCGGCTTCCAGGTCTCTGCCTCCTACAAGACGCCCATTGACCTCAACTCATTCCCCGTCAATCCATCGATTGCCAAGAATGACACGTCTATGATAATCAGCGGCCAGCACATTTCCTCCCAGCTCATCAGCCACAAAGGATTGAAATGCGTCTGGCATGGGCCTCCGGCCAACTTCTACATGGCCTTGTTCATCAAGCTCAGCGGCATCAGGACCCCCTTCAACTGCGACATGAACAAGGCATGGGCCTTCGGCCACGCTTCGATGGCCTGAATTGGCAGGCACCGGCCTTTGGCCACTCTACAACGGCCTGAATCGGCAGGCCCTGGCCTTTGGCCACGCTTCGATGGCCTGAATCGGCAGGCACCAGCCTTTGGTCACTCTACGACGGCCTGAATCAGCAGGCACCGGCCTTTGGCCACGCTTCAACAGCCTGAATCGGCAGGCACTGCCCTTTGGCCACTCGTTGATGGCCTGAATTGGCAGGCACTGGCCTTCGGCCACTCTTCGACGGCCTGATTTGGCAGGCACAGGCCTACGGCCACTAGGAGTTCAGCCTGTCACTGCACTCCCATACCAGCAGCCTTCCTCTGTGGACTCCGACTGCGGACGGAAAGTGTCAAACAGCAGTAACTCAATCGAATCAATCTGTCCCTGCAGTTCCCCTTCAGCAGCCTTCCTCTGTGGACTCTGACTGCGGGTGGGAATTGGCAAACAGCGTGACTCACCTCAAGGGTCAACCCCCTCATCTCTAGCAGCCTTCCTCTGTGGACTCCGACTGCAGACCTGAGAATGACCAACGACGCGGCATCCGTCCTTCGCATTTCTTTCACAGCAGCCTTCCTCTGTGGACTCTGACTGCGGATTGAACCATGAATTCAGATGCCTGCAAAAAGCCCCGCCTAAGAGCTACTAGGAGCCAGCAGGCAACAACTACTCAGCCTCTTGCTACTCTTCTATGACACCCTGATGGGGGGAGGCAGGAAGACTGCAAGAGCACGCCCTGCTCCACTCTGCAACATAGCTGAGGAAGCGGGAGAGAAGCAGGAATCAAGGCAGGGACGGCTGACATGGGAGCGGCTGTCACGTGAGGGCGCTGGCAAAGCACCCTTGTTCCTTCTCTCTTCAGGCTGAGGGC
>JASANA010008523.1:0-40081 GCA_030248095.1 Ptycholaimellus sp. GST1_10
CATCAAGCACCTCCACAACCACCTCCTCCTCAAGATCCACCACTACTACACTTCCTAGAAGAACAGACCCGAGCACTCCACGTTGTCTCCGACACTCTCCAAGACCTCTCCAGGCGCGACAAGTCCTACTCCACCTACCCCAAACTTGCCAAGATAGAGCCCAAGTTCTCCACATTCGACGGCAAAGATCTCTCCGCCTACAGACAGTGGAAAGAAGATTTCGGGTACCTGGTGGGTGCCCAGCCCAGCCTCTCATCAAACGCGAAGTTCACCTACCTGAGCCAGGCCCTGCGAGGAGCGGCCAAGGCCAAGATCCAGCATCTCAGTGCCTCCGACGCCGCCTCCTGGGCCACCGCCTGCAAGCTCCTAGACGAAACCTACGGCGACACCGACCTCTCCAAAGCCGCCCTCTTCCAGAAGTTGGCCAAAGTGGGGAACGTGAAGGAGGACAACCTGAGCAGCTTCTACGACGAGGTCTCCGGCATCGTCTACGAGCTGGAGCACATCGGCGTCGAGGACACCGACAACCTCGTCTTCCAGATTCTACCGCACCTACCGCAAACTGCCCAAGAATGCCTGCGCCGTCACCGACACACCCAGAACCAACCACCCACGCCCAGCATGGAGGAGCTGCTCAAGTGGCTGCGAGCCGAGATCAAGATCAAGGCCAGCTACAGCGGCGCCCCGAAGGCCCCACCCGCCCAGACCGGCTCCACCACCCTCACCTCCAATTCCCAGCCCATAGGGCAAAAGAGCCCACGGGGCCAGGAAGGAGAGCAAAAGAGCCCATCGGGCCAAGGGTGAGAGCAAAAGAGTCCAAGCGGCCAGTCTGAAGGCGGGCAGAAAGGGCAGGGGAAGGAGAAGGACGGTGGGAAGTCGGAGAGACCGGCCCCGCCGTGCACCTTCTGCAAGGAGCGGCACTGGGCCGTCAAGTGCGAGACCTTCAAGGAGACAAAGGATCGCAGGGAGAAGGTGAAGGAAAAGAAGCTCTGCTTCAACTGCTTATCCTCCAAGCACCCCGTCAAGGACTGCATGTCCAAGCAGCGATGCCGCATCTGCAAGAAGAAGCACCACACCACCATCCA
The DNA here is from genome assembly GCA_030248095.1 of Ptycholaimellus sp. GST1_10. NCBI lineage: Eukaryota > Metazoa > Nematoda > Chromadorea > Chromadorida > Chromadoridae > Ptycholaimellus > Ptycholaimellus sp. GST1_10. The sequence goes on from JASANA010008523.1 coordinate 1,086, forward strand.
CGACGAGAACTACGAGCAGACCAACCAGCCCAACTTCACCGTCGCCACCGCCGTCTCTGGCTCCAACCTCACTGATGTCTCAATCTTGCCCTTCTTCACCACTCAAGCTCTGCATCCAGTACGGGGAGGGACGGGCCAGCAGCTGAACGTTCTCCTGGACGGCTGCTCCGACGTCTCCTGGATCCACGCCAACATTGTTGACAAGCTCAACCTCACCAAGGGCCCCAGCTTCACCACTTTCATCTCTACCGCACACGAGGCAGAGCAGAGGAGGAGGGAGATGCACGAGGTGAACCTGAACCTGGAGTGCAAGAACGGCAGCCAGTTCGGCATCACCACCCGCATCACCGACACCATCACCGGCATGCTCTTCCACGGGGGCTACGAGATCAAGCAGGGCATCGTCAAGGGCACCTACGAGAACTCACCTACGCCAGAAGTACAAGAACTGGAGGTTCATCTGCTACTCGGCAACGACTGGCTGGAGAGAGTCTGGGGGCCAGGAGCGGCGACAAGCTGGGCAATCACGGAGGACCTGACGGGCGTGAACACGGCCTTCGGCAACCTCCTCAAGGGCAAGCTCAAGCAGCACGAGGTCACCATCGGCTCCGACTACTCCTTCAACTCCTACGCCTGCGCCTGCATGCTAGTGAAGGAGGAGAACCTGAACAAGGCAGTGGAGAAGCTGATGGGGACAGAGACCACGGCGTACGAGAAGCTGCCAGCCACAGAGGAGGAGCGCACGAAGAAGCTGCTCAGCACCGCCACCAGGGACAGCCAGGGATGATTCACCGTACGCCTTCTGTTCAAAGAGGGAGCAGAGGTGCTCTCAAGCAACTTCCGCGCCACCTTTGCCCGCACCAAATGCGTCCACGACAAGATGAGCGTCAGCGACAGGCAGGAGTACTACAAAATGTTCGAGGGCCACAAGGCGAATGGGTACCTGGAGGAGGTGACCTCCGCCCCACCCGCCAACCGCCTTGTCCACCACCTCTCCCACTTCGGCGTGCCCAAGGAGGACTCCGCGACCACCAAGCTCAGGCCCATCGTCAACGCCAGCGCCAAGTCCAAGGACACCAGCCTCTCGCTGAACGATCTGCTGGAGACGGGACCCAACCTGCTCACCGACCTGCTGGAACTCCAACTGCGCCTCCACTGCTATGACGGCATCTTCTTTGCAGACGTCAAGAAGGCGTTCTATCAGGTGCGCATTGCGGAAGAGGACAGGGACGCCTGCCGCATCATCCTCCCCAAGGACCAGTCCCAGCACCTCAGCTGCGACAACTTCCAGGTCTTCCGGTTCACTTCTCTCATCATGGGCTCCACATCCAGTCCCTGGGTGCTCCTGGCAGTGATAGCGAAGCTCTGCGAGGAGGAGGCCAAGAGCGACAAGCATGGCATCAGCGGCTCCGACATCCTCACCATCCCTGCACAGACGTACATGGACAACGTGGTGGGCCTGTTCGACAACCCGGCGGAGGGCAAGAAGCTCGCCAACGGGTACCGAAGTGTCTTCCAGGTGGCCGCCATGGAACTCCGCGAATACGCCAGCAACGTCAAGGCCATCCTCTCCGACCTCCCCGACTCCGCCAAGCACAGCGACGACGTCATCAAAGCTCTCGGCCTCCGCTGGGACACCATCGAGGACAAGCTCAGCCTGGGCGGGGTCCAGATCAGCGACCTGAAGGACAAGGAGCAGATCACCAAGCGCGACATGCTCAGCGCCGTTGCCCGCGCCTACGACGTCTATGGTCTTTTCACTCCAGTCTTGCTGCAATTCAAGCTCTTTTTCTGACAACATGTGCTACCGCTGCACAAGTGGGGCGACAAGCTCAGCACCGACCAGGCGAAGGAGTTCTAGGAGCTGCCGAAGGACCTGGAGGCCATCAGCACCGTCACCTATGCCTGCAAGTTCACCATTGAGCGCCAGAAGCCCACCGACCTCATCCTCTCCACCAACGCCAGCGACGACGCCTATGGATACACCTTGCATCTCAAGCAGTCCGGCCAGATCCAGTTCCTCATTGGCAAGAACCACCTCATCGCCAAGAACAGCAGCACCAAGGTCACCGTCCCAAGGGCAGAGCTGTGGGGAGCATTGGCAGGAAAGAGGGCAGCGGAGCAAGTCTGGAGCATGCTGAACGGGACGCTGAACCTGAAGCACGTGTTCCTGAACGTGGACTCCCAGGTCGTCTACTGGTGGTGGCTTGAAGCGCCGGGGCCGGGAGAAGGTGAGCAGGCCGTATGAGCGCAGGCGGGTGGACTAGATCCCTCAAGTTCATCCTCCGCCAACCACGCCCGCTAACATCACACCACCGACAACCCAGCCGACTTCTGCAGCACGCCCACCCCCCCCCCTACACCGGCAGGACTTGTCGCGCGGAGGAGGTCTGGAGAGAACAACAGGAGAATGGTGGTGGGCGCGGAGGTGGAGCCATGCCCCATGCCCCGGGAGGTGGTGGGGGTGGAGGAGGATGATAGCGAGGTGTGTGGTAGGAGACATTGGAGGCGTTGGAGCCGTGGTGAGAGTTGTGGACGGAGCCGTGCTGATTGGCTTGTTGCTGGAGTTGAAGCTGACGTTGCAGACGTCGATTTTCTTCTCAAAGGCGGATGATGGACGACCCGTTCTTGGGCCAGTCCTGGGGGTTGTAGAGGCTGGGGTAGGAGGCGTTGGAGGCGTGGGAGGCGGTGTGGGTGCGGCGGCTGGCTGCGGAGCCGAACTCGCTCTCCGCTTCCACATACTCGTCCCCATCCTCCGGGTCCTCCAGACCCGCGTGGTGCAGCTCTGGCACTGGACGGTAGTCCACCTCCCCTCCCTCCCCCTCGTTCCACAGCCCCTGCCGGACCAGTTGATGTACAAGAGGAGAGGTGAAGGGCTGGCCTGGGGGTGGGGTGCAGGTGACGCAGTGGATGCGGGGCATGGCCTGATGACGGCGGCGGGCGTCCTCCACAGCGGCGCAGAGAGCGTCCCACATGGCGACAGTGGCGCTGCCCACCGGCTGGAAGGCGTCACCAAAGCCGACGCGGCAGATGGCGGCCTGGCAGTTGTCGCAGAGCATCTTGCGGGCGCTGTGGCGTGGGTGAGGGCAAGGGCGTAGGCGGCAGACTTGATTGCAGTTGTTGCGCCAGAAGTAGGCTGGGCGGGGCTGGACGGGGTCCTCCTCCATGACGAAGCCAACGATGACGATGAACTAGTTCTGATTGATGCTGGCCCTTAGGAGGGCCATTTGCGGTAGATTGTAGTAAGGGAAGGTTGGTTGGGAAAAGGTTGCGCAGTTAGGCTGCTTGGTGAAGGGTAGGTATTGAGTGGGTGGAATGGGTGAGGGGTATGGTAGGTGCTGACGTCACTCAAGCGCAAGCGCAAGAGTTACGAAATCAGCCTAGAAACTTCTAGAAGGTTTGGAAAAAGGGAGCGAATCGCCAATAAAATGGCATCAACGCTGGGAGTGGGTGGGAAAAGTGGGTGAGAGGGTGAGGGAGAGGTCGGAGAGAGCGTAGGCGTAGCTGTACTTGATCTAGGCATCCTAGCGGGAGCTGCTGTAGTCGAAGTTGTCGCCAAAGTTGACCATGAAGTTGACCATGAAGTTGCTCATCTTCTCGCTCAGCTCAAACGTACACACCCGCAAAACCCTTTCAAAAAGAGAAAAGAGCACCAAAGAGTGAGGTGGTTGGAACTGAGAGTCCCAGAGCCACCTAGGAGCGCTTAGTAGGCCTTGGACTGGAAGGTGGTGGTGAAGTTGCAGGAGATGTACCCGTGGTCCGTGCTGTTCCTCCCCTCCTCCTCCTCGCAGGCGCAGCGGACGGAGTTGGTGATGAGGAGAGGCGGCTTGTAGGCCAGGCTCCAGCTGTGTGTGAAGCGGTGAATCGAGCTTGGTTTTGATCGCAAGTGAAAAGTGGAGTGGCCGAAGGCCCATGAAGCAGACGCATTGCGCACCAAAGCAAACATTGCAGAACGAATGTATTTCAAGGGCAATGCGCCCGTTCAAAACAAGATTCCTTCACACACAAACATTTTAAGTCTGTGGTTTGGCCGTTTCGTCCGTGGTTCTTGGTCCGTGGCGGCCTGTGGGTCTCTTTCGCCTTTCGCCTCCTCGTTCGGGGTACTTTCTCTAGTCGCAACCTGCTGCTTGGACAGTTGCATTTCGTTTTTGGCGCACAGATCAGTGCTCTCTTTTCATCCGCCCCAAACAAATGCGCATAGACGCAGCCGATTCTACTCATAAAATTGTATTTCCTTGACTTTTTACTCAAGGCGATTGCTAATTTTGAGAAAAAAGACCCACATTTGGCCTGCCGATGTCGTACCAGATATTTCTTCCACTTTTAATATAGTATGAAACATTTGAGAAAACAAATTTTATATTGTTGGTCATATATTCGGTTAATATTTTATTATAATAAATAAATAATTAAACTTTTTTAAATATAACAAAAGAAAAAGTTTCAAAATGAAATATATGCAATTCGTTGGCAAACTAATATCCTGTAAGATATAATTATTTGCCACATATTAGGCAATTGATTTTTGGGAGAAAGAGCTTTACTTACGGCCCGGTGTCGATGGGTACCCAGTCAAAAACTAAAATTCACAGAAACTAAAAAAAGCAGTGCCTGCAAGCTGCGAAACTCCATTATCCAGCTGGCCAAACGCTTGCACCCGCTCACCACTGGTGCATATGCCTCAGTTGTTTTTCTGAAGACTTATGAATAAAATACATGTGGTCTGAGGCAGCCGAGTATGGGGGGGGGGGGGAGGGTGAGGGAAGAAATGAACACCTACTATCGTCCATTGAATAGATGCGGAGAAGAAGAAGAAGAAGGAGTTCGGACATAATGGTTTCTGGTGATTTTCACTTTTGTATTCTACACTTTTTGGGCGATTTCGCGAGTTTTAGTCACTTTGCATATGCTCTCTCTATTGCAACAAAAATCAAAGCAATGGCTTCCTGTGAGGAGCAAGAGCTTTATCAATTTAAGAGATTAGGCAAAATAACCCTCAAAACCACTGGGTCGAAAAGAGGGGCTGGGCACTGACACTGCGCTAACAAGTTCCGTCGCGCTAGCCCAATATATGACTTGTCAATTAAAAAACCTAAGTCTCACGTGTAATTCTCAGCTGTTCCGCTGCTTCTGATTATTGATGCTGGATTTGTTGTCCATGAAAGTTCGCCATTCAAGATGAGTCCTGTGGCTTTTCTCAACCATTTTTTCTAAAGTAACCCCAGATTTATAAGTTGCTATATATGACTTCTGAACTCAACAGACCAAATCTTCTGTGCAATTTTCAGCCTTCAGCTTACTGATTATTGATGCTATTGTCACACTGGAGCTTTGTGCTTGTAGATGAAAAGTCTGTGGTTTCTCAACCATTTTTCAAAAGTAATACAGATTCAAAATTGTCAATTGACCTTGTCGATCAAAAAGTCCAAGTCTTCTGTGCAATTCTCAGCTGTTCAGTTCTACTTTTCTCGAGCCCCAGAGGCCCAACCGAGCGCGCGCCGGGGTCCCCCTAGACGCCCGAAGACACGACCTTTTGTTTTGTTGCGAGAGTGACCCTCCAACTTGACCCTGCTGGCCTGCGCGCGAAGCAGCCCCCGCCCGCGAGCCCCCCCCCGACGAGCCCCCCCCCCGCGCGGAGCCCCCCCGCGGTCTCCGGGCGGCCCGGCTGCCAAAACGCCCCTCCGGGGCAGCACCGCGACCCGCGCACACAGCGGCCGCCGACCCGCGACCCCACCCCGGCCCCCACCGCACCCCCCCCCGCCCCCCCCACCCCCCCGCCCCCTCGCCCGGCAGCGCCACCGCCCCCCGCCTCCGCGCCACCGACCCCCGCCGCCCCGACCCCCACCCACCACGCCGCGCACCCGCCGCCGCCGCCCGCCCCCCCCGCCGCCCCGCGCGCCGGCGTCGATGTAGCACTGGGGGCAGGAGAAGGTGGGGAGGCGCTTCTTGCTCTTGGCAGCCTTGTTGATGGCATCCAGGAAGAGGTCGAAGGCTTGATGGGAGGCAGAGCCGCGGGGGTTGAATGCAACCTGATGCCGGCACAGGCAGAAGATGTGGGTGCAGTTGGAGCAGCGGAGGCGGCGGGAGGAGTGGAAGTCGGGCAGGGGGCAGTCGGCGGCACAGGGTGCGTCGGACTTGGTGGTGAAGGTGGGGGCTCGGGTGGCGGGGGTTCCGGTCATGGCAAGCTGGAGATGACGGGAGTTGATGCGGGCGGCGCTGCCGGCAGAGGGAGAGCAGGAGGAAGGGTGTGAAGGAGAGGAGCGAGGGGGAGACTGGCGCTGGCGTGGCGTTGCCGAGGGTGGGTCTCAGGCGATCCCCTGGAGTACAGGCATCCAATCTGCTGCCGTGCGATTTGCAAGAGAATTTTTAGACTGGTGCTGCCCTCCTGGGAGGGAGCGTTTTTATGGCAGAACACAAGGAGCCTACGCCCACTGGAAATAACACCAACTCAGCGACAAATTCAACATAGGGAAGGGGGCCTCCCATGCAATAGCATAGAGAATGGGGAGGCCTCCAATGCTTCAATAGAGGGAAGGGGAGGCCTCCCATGCTATAGAATAGGGATAGGGAAGGCTTTATATGCTTCAAGACAGCTGCAGAGCACAGCAGGGCCAGAAAAAATTTTTAAAAAATACACGGTAGAAATAGCCGTTACAGGCACCTCTCCCGTCTAATATAAAATAACGCAAAAAATCGAAAAGGGCCTCCTGATTACGTCAATTCATGGTGTAACGTCTAATATATAAATAAGGGGGAACATCATTATTCACAAGTCGTATATAACGATTCCAAATATATGCTTACTTTTGAAAATGGTTGAGAAACCACAGACTTTCCCTCTTGAGTGACGAACTTTCAAACATGCCAATAGCATCAATAATCAGTAGCAACTGAACGGCTGAGAATTGCACAGAAGACTTTGGTTTTTTGATTGACAAGTCATATTTACCAATTTTGAATCTGTATTTACTTTTGAAAATGGTTGAGAAACCACAGACTTTTCATCTTGAGTCACAAACTTTCATGCATGACAATAGCATCAATAATCAGTAGCAGCTGAACGGCTGAAAATTGCACAGAAGACTTTGGTTTTTTGATTCACAAGTCATATATAGCAATTATAAATCTGTGTTTACTTTTGAAAATGGTTGAGAAACCACAGACTTTTCATCTTGAATGACAAACTTTCATGCACAACAATAGCATCAATAATCAGTAGCAGCTGAACGGCTGAGAATTACACATAAGACTTAGGTTTTTTAATTGACAAGTCATATATTGGGCTGGCGCGAACGGAGCTTTAGCGCAGTGTCAGCGCCCAGCCCCTCTTTTCGACCCAGGTGTACGTTTTGAGGGTTATTGCTAGATCTTAATTTTGATAAGGCTCTTGCTCCTCACAGGAAGCTCCATTTGCTTTGATTTTTGTTGCAATAGAAAGAGCATATGCAAAGTGACTAAAACTCGCGAGAAATCGCCCAAAAAGTGTAGAATACAAGTGAAAATCACCCAAAACCATTTGTCCGAACTCCTTCTCCTTCTTCTCCTCCGCATCTATTCAATGGACGATAGTAGGTATTCATTTCTTCCCCCACCCCCCCCCCCCCCCCCCCCCATCCTCGGCTGCCTAGACCACATGTATTTTTATTCATAAGTCTTCAGTAAAACAACTGAGGCATATGCACCAGTGGTGTAGTGGTGCAAGCGTTTGGCCAGCTGGATGAAACTGGCAGTTTCGAAACCTTTGCAGGCACTGCTTTTTTTATTTTTGTGAATTTTAGTTTTTTAACTGGTACCATCGACAGGCCATAAGTAAAGCTCTTTTCTCCCAAAAATCGATTGCCCTAAGTATGTGGCAAGAAAATTTCTCAAAAATATATTAGTTTGCCAACAAATTTGCATTGTATTTCATTTTCGAAACTTTTCTTTTTGTTATATTTAAAAAAGTTTAATTATTTATTTATTTAATAAAATATTAACCGAATATATGACCAACAATATAAAATTTGTTTTCTATACGTTTTATACTATATTAAAAGTGGAAGAAATATCTGGTACCATCGGCAGGCCAAATGTGGGTCTCTTTTCTCCAAAATTAGCAATCGCCTTGAGTAAAAAGTCAAGGAAATACAATTTCTACTAGTAGAATCTGCTGCGTCATGTGCATTTTGTTTTTGGGCGCGCATGGAAAGAGACACTGATCTGTGCGCCAAAAACAAAATGCAACTGTCCAAGCAGCAGATTCCACTAGTAGAAATTGTATTTCCTTGACTTTTTACTCGAGGCGATTGCTAATTTTGGCGAAAGAGACCCACATTTGGCCTGTCGATGGTACCAGATATACCAATTCTGAATATGTGTTTACTTTTGAAATTGGCTGAGAAACCACAGACTTACCCTTTTGAGAGAAAATGTTCACCTTTGTATTATTACTTTTTGCTTATCATATTTTTTTCAATGTGTACTTTACATTGCTTTGCTTTACATTTACTTATACACTTCATGAAAAGAAACAAATGCAATCAAACTCAATTGCACAAGAAACATAAATGAAGAGCATTGACTTTATAAGCAGCTAAGTTGCCTGGGAAGTTGTTGGGGGGGGGGGGGGGTCCCGGGGCAGCTCCGCGGTCACCTATTGCGCTCTGCGCCATATACTTGTTGGGCTTGAATTTTGGTTCCAACGGCATAAATCGACAATCCTGCCTCAAATACCCCAGAAAATATCATTTTTATGTCCAAATTTGATGCTTTTTAAAATTTCATGTAATTGGATTTAGTGACCAGCTTAGAGTCACGTTGTGGAAAAAATTCGAAAATTTTAATGACTGTGGCTCTTGACATTCTTGACTGTGGCTTACGAAAGTGATTTTTTTCCTTTGGTACATCTTTTTTTGGAAGACTTCTCATCATTTTCTGAACCAAAATTTCATGAGAACTTCAAAAATGATAGTAATTTACCCGAATAGGTAAGTTGAGGGCATTAAAATGACAATTTTCGCAAAAATGGAAAATTTAAAATTTTTGTGATCAGCAAGTTAGTGATGGTTTTTTTTCGATCCAGATGCACATTTAGAACAATCCAAGGGCACAGGCAGGTCGGCAAGATTGTTAGCTTTCGAACGATTGTATGTTGAATGAAAAATACTTAGAAATTGCCAGTTTTGTAAGCTGAACTCGCTAAAACTCAAATTTTGGCAAGTTTTCGACCTCCCTTCACGTTTGGAGCTGTAGCGAGCCCAATTTTTCATATTTTTCGCCCATTATTGGTGGAGATGCATAAAATGGTATAAGGATTCAGAATCTGCAATAAAAAATGGGGTCAAAAAAATTTATGTCCGGCCCCCTTGTAGGATTCGTGTTCCTACCGAAAACCGGGTCTTAAGTCTAAGCTGTGCTGAATAGTTCAAAATTAATAGGTCATCCATATTTCGCTACGTCACCTTATTTTGATGCTGTCGTTTGAAAATAAAAAATGTAATTGTGTGAAGGAATCTTGTTTTTGAATGGCCGCGTTGCCCTGATATACATTCGTTCTGCGATGTTTGCTTTGGTGCGCAATCCGTCCGTTTCTTGGGCCTTGCGCCACTCCAATTTCACTTGCGATTAAAACCAAGCCGAGTCACCGCTTCACACACAGCTGGAGCCTGGCCTACAAGCCGCCCCACCTCATCACCAACTCCGTCCACCGCACCTGCGAGGAGGAGGAGGAGGGGAACGGCATGGACCACGGGTACATCTCCTGCAACTTCATCACCTCCACCTTCAAGTCCAAGGCCTTCTAAGCGCTCCTAGGTGGCTCTGGGACTCTCAGTTCCAACCACCTCACTCTTTGGTGCTCTTTTCTCTTTTCGAGCGGGTTTTGCGGGTGTGTACGTTTGAGCTGAGCGAGAAGATGAGCATCATGGTCAACTCCATGGTCAACTTCATGGTCAACTTCGGCGACAACTTTGACTATGGCAACTCCCTCTAGGATGCCTAGCTCAAGTTCCCCAGCTACGCCAACACTCTCTTCGACCTCTCCCTCACCCTCTCACCCCCTCTACCCACCCATTCCCAGCGTTGATGCCATTTTATTGGCGATTCGCTCCCTTTTTCCAAACTTTCTAGAAGTTTCTAGGCTGATTTCGTAACTCTTGCGCTTGCGTTTGAGTGACGTCAGCACCTACCATACCCCTCACCCATTCCACCCACTCAATACCTACCCTCCACCAAGCAGCCTAACTGCGCAACCTTTTCCCAACCAACCTTCCCTTACTACAATCTACCGCAAACGGCCCTCCTAAGGGCCATCATCAATCAGAACTAGTTCATCGTCGTCTTCGGCTTCGTCATGGAGGAGGACCCCGTCCAGCCCCGCCCGGCCTACTTCTGGCACAACAACTGCGATTAAGTCTGCCACCTACGCCCTCGCCCTCACCCACGCCACAGTGCATGCAAGATGCTCTGCAACAACTGCCAGGCCACCGTCTGCCGCATCGGCTTCGACGATGCCTTCCAGCCGGTGGGCAGCGCCACTGTCACCATGTGGGACGCCCTTCGTGCCGCCGTGGAGGACGCCCGCCGCCGCCATCAAGCCATGCCCCGCATCCACTGCGTCACCTGCACCCCACCCCCAGGCCATCCCTTCACCTCTCCTCTTGTACACCAACTGGTCCGGCAGGGGCTGTGGAACGAGGGGGAAGGGGGGCCGGTGGACTACCGTCCAGTGCCAGAGCTGCACCACGCAGGCCTGGAGGACCCGGAGGACGGGGACGAGTATGTGGAGGCGGAGAGCGAGTTCGGGTCCGCCAACAGCCGCCACACCCACACCGCCTCCAACGCCTCCTACCCCAGCCTCTACAACCCTCAGGACTGGCCCGAGAACGGCTCATCCATCGTCCGCCTTCGAGAAGAAAACCATCGCCTACAGCTACAGCTACATCAAGCAGGCTTCCAACAACTTCCAAACCAACCCAACTCCATCCACAACTCCATCCACGGCTCCCACCACGGCTCCAACGCCTCCAACGTCTCCTACCACACACCTCACTATCAACCTCCTCCACCCCCACCGCCTCCCGGGGCATGGGGCGCGGCTCCACCTCCGCGTCCACCACCGCCTCATGGGCCCCCGCCACCACCTCACCATCATCAAGCACCTCCACCACCACCTCCTGCTCAAGATCCACCACTACTACACTTTCTAGAAGAACAGACCCGAGCACTCCGCGTCGTCTCCGACACCCTGCAAGACCTCTCCCGGCGCGACAAATCCTACTCCACCTACCCCAAACTCGCCAAAATCGAGCCCAAGTTCTCCACCTTCGACGGCAAAGATCTCTCAGCCTACCGGCGGTGGAAAGAAGACTTCGGGTACCTGGTGGGCGCCCAGCCCAGCCTGTCGTCAAACGCGAAGTTCACCTACCTGAGCCAGGCCCTGCGAGGAGTGGCCAAGGCCAAGATCCAGCATCTCAGCGCCTCCAACACTGCCTCCTGGGCCACCGCCTGCAAGCTCCTGGATGAAACCTATGGCGACACCGATCTCTCCAAAGCCGCCCTCTTCCAAAAGTTGGCCAAGGTGGGGAACGTGAAGGAGGACAACCTGGGCAGCTTCTACGACGAGGTCTCGGGCATCGTCTACAAGCTGGAGCGCATCGGCGTCGAGGACACCGACAACCTCGTCTTCCAAATCCTACCGCACCTACCACAAACTGCACAAGAGCGCCTCCATCGCCTACGTCACACCCAGAATCTAGCACCTACGCCCAGCATGGAGGAGCTGATGAAGTGGCTGCGAGCCGAGATCAAAATCAAGGCCAGCTACAGCGGCGCCCCAAAGGCCCCACCCGCCCAGACCGGCTCCACCACCCTCGCCTCCAATTCCCAGCCCGCAGGGCAAAAGAGCCCACAGGGCCAGGAAGGAGAGCAAAAGAGCCCACAGGGCCAAGGGGGAGAGCAAAAGAGCCAAAAAGGCCAGTCTGAAGGCGGGCAGAAAGGGCAGGGGAAGGAGAAGGAGGGCGGGAAGTTGGAGAGACCGGCCCCGCCATGCGCCTTCTGCGAGGAGTGGCACTGGGCCGTCAAGTGCGAGACCTTCAAGGAGACGAAGGATCGCAGGGAGAAGGTGAAGGAGAAGAGGCTCTGCTTCAACTGCTTATCCTCCAAGCACCCCATCAAGGACTGCACGTCCAAGCAACGCTGCCGCATCTGCAAGAAGAAGCACCACACGGCCATCCACGACAACACCTTCGAGCAGACCAACCAGCCCAACTTCACCACCGCCACCGCCGTCTCCGGCTCCAACCTCACCGACGTCTCAATCTTACCCTTCTTCACCACTCAAGCCCTGCATCCAGTACGGGGAGGGACGGGACAGCAGCTGAACGTCCTCCTGGACGGCTGCTCCGACGTCTCCTGGATCTGCTCCAACATTGTCGACAAGCTCAACCTCACCAAGGGCCCCAGCTTCACCACTTTCATCTCTACCGCACACAAGGCTGAACAGAGGAGGAGGGAGACGCACGAGGTGAACCTGAACCTGGAGTGCAAGAACGGCAGCCAGTTTGGCATCACCGCCCACGTCACCGACACCGTCACTGGCACGCTCTTCCACAGGGGCTACGAGATCAAGCAGGGCATCGTCAAGGGCGCCTACAAGAACTCACCTACGCCAGAAGTACAAGAACTGGAGGTTCATCTACTACTGGGCAACAATTGGCTGGAGAGAGTCTGGGGGCCGGGAGCGGCGACAAGCTGGGCAATCACGGAGGACCTGACGGGCGTGAACACGGCCTTCGGCAACCTCCTCAAGGGCAAGCTCAAGCAGCACGAGGTCACCATCAGCTCCGACTACTCCTTCAACTCCTACGCCTGCACCTGCATGCTAGTGGAAGAGGAGAACCTGAACATGGCGGTGGAGAAGCTGATGGGGACGGAGGCCGCGGCGTACGAGAAGCTGCTGGCCATGGAGGAGGAGCGCACCAAGAAGCTGCTCAGCACCGCCACCAGGGACAGCCAGGGACAATTCACCGTACACCTTCCGTTCAAAGAGGGAGCAGAGGCGCTCTCAAGCGACTTCCGCGCCGCCTTCGCCCGCACCAAACACGTCCACGACAAGATGAGTGTCAGCGACAGGCAGGAGTACTACAAGATGTTCGAGGGCCACAAGGCGAACGGGTACCTGGAGGAAGTGACCGCAGCCCCGCCCGCCAACCGCCTCGTCCACCACCTCTCCCACTTCGGCGTCCCCAAGGAGGATTCCGCCACCACCAAGCTCAGGCCCGTCGTCAACGCCAGCGCCAAATCCAAGGACACCGGCCTCTCGCTGAACGATCTGCTGGAGACGGGGCCCAACCTGCTCACCGACCTGCTGGAGCTCCAACTGCGCCTCCACTGCTATGACGGCATCTTCTTCGCGGACGTCAAGAAGGCATTCTATCAGGTGCGCATCGCGGAAGAGGACAGGGACGCCTGCCGCATCATCCTCCCCAAGGACCAGTCCCAGCCCCTCAGCTGCGACGACTTCCAGGTCTTCCGGTTCACTTCTCTCATCATGGGCTTGACATCCAGCCCCTGGGTGCTCCTGGCGGTGATTGCGAAGCTCTGCGAGGAGGAGGCCAAGAGCGACAAGCACGGCATCAGCGGCTCCAACATCCTCACCATCCCTTCTCAAACGTACATGGACAACATGGTGGGCCTGTTCGACAACCCGGCGGAGGGCAAGAAGCTCGCCAACGGGTACCAAAGCGTCTTCCAGGCGGCCGCCATGGAACTCCGCGAATATGCCAGCAACGTCAAGGCCATCCTCTCCGACCTACCCGACTCCGCCAAGCACTGCGACGACATCATCAAAGCTCTCGGCCTCCGCTGGGACACCATCGGGGACAAGCTCAGCCTGGGCGGGGTCAAGATCGGCGACCTGGAGAACAAGGAGTGGATCACCAAGCGGGACGTGCTCAGCACCGTCGCCCGCGCCTATGACGTCTACGGTCTTTTCACTCCAGTCTTGCTGCAATTCAAGCTCTTTTTCCGACAACACGCGCTGCCGCTTCACAAGTGGGGCGACAAGCTCAGCACCGACCAGACAAAGGAGTTCAAGGGGCTGCTGAAGGACCTGGAGGCCATCGGCACCGTCACCTATGCCCGCAAGTTCACCATCGAGCGCCAGAAGCCGGCCAACCTCATCCTCTCCACCGACGCCAGCAATGACGCCTACGGATACACCTTGCACCTCAAGCAGTCCAGCCAGATCCAGTTCCTCATCGGCAAGAACCACCTCATCGCCAAGAACGGCGGCACCAAGGTCACCGTCCCAAGGGCAGAGCTGTGGGGAGCATTGGCAGGAAAGAGAGTGGCGGAGCAAGTCTGGAGCATGCTGAACGGGACGCTGAACCTGAAGGACATGTTCCTGAACGTGGACTCCCAGGTCGTCTACTGGTGGTTGAAGCGGGCGGAGAAGCTGAGCAGGCCGTACGAGCGCAGGCGGGTGGACGAGATCCTCAAGTTCATCCCCGCCAACCACATCCGCTACATACGCACCACAGACAACCCAGCTGACTACTGCACACACCCTACACCCACCTCCGAACTCACCTACAACTCACCTTCACCCCACCTCTACTACACCGGCCCAGCCTGGTTCAAGGAGGAGATCGACGACTGGCCCGACAAGGCGGCCGTCTGGGGCAAGGAGGAGGAGGAGCTGGAAGCTGGGACACTGCCCACCAGAAAGAAAAAGAAGGAAACGCGGACGGAGGAGGAGGAGAGCAGCTTCAGTGCAGCATCAGCATCAGCCTACCTGGGCGAGATGTACCCCTGCAGCGTGGGGGACCAGGGGGGCCAGGAAGGCCCGAGGGACTCCGTCGAGAGCACGAGAGGAGCCTACGGAGCCCCGGCCAACTCGCCCACCCTGTCCACACAGCCTCCAAAGCCTCCAGGCACCTCTTCCAACTTACCGCAAACTTACCGCAATTTACCGCAATTTACTACAAACTTACTACAAAAAGACGGCCAAAAAAGAAAAAAGAAAAAGCCCGCCCACAAAAGAGGCAAATGCCCAAAAAAGATCCAGAAAGGACACAAAAGATCCATAGAGGACAGAAAAGAGGCCAAGGGCGAGCCGCACAAAAAATTCCAGCCCAAAAGCTACCGACATCTGATCAAACATTTTGCTTGGATGAAACGGTGGCTGAAGGTGGTGAAAGAGGGGGAGGACGCCAAGCAGCCGTGCCCGACCAGCCAGGAGCTGGAGGAGGCGGAGCTCACGCTCATCCGCGCCACCCAGGCCAGCCTCACCGTCCAGCAGCACACCAGCCTCAACACCTACAAGGACGAGAACGGACTGCAGCGCACGGGGGGACGGTTCAAGTACTCCGACGAGCCCGACCCCATCGTCATCCCTGACGGCCCCATCGCCCACCTCATCCTCAACCACTACCACCAGCTCACCTGCCACTCTGGAGCCACAGCCACACTCCAAGCGTCTCAGCAGCGCTTCTGGATCATCGGGGCCAGGAAAACGGCCAAGTCCATCTCCAAACACTGCACCGCCTGCCGCTTCTTCAAGGCCAATCCCCAGCGCACCCTCAACCTCGGCTCCTATGCCCAACACCGCTTCAACTGCACCAGTCCACCCTTCTCCTTCATCACAATGGATCAAGCCAGTCCTTTCATGGTGCGGGAGGGGAAAGGAGGGAAAGGGAAGAGATGGGGCCTGGTCATCCTCTGCCTCGCCACTCGCACCTGCTACTTCAACATCCTCAAGGACTATTCAGCCGAGTCCGTCGTCAACGCTCTGCAGCGCCTGTGGGCAGCACGGGGGTTCGGGGACGGGGAGATCTGTTGCGACAACAGCACCGCCTTCAAGGGCACCGCCCGCCTCATCACCAGCACCATCCTGCAAAGCCTTGCCTCCAAGCCTCAGCTCAAGTTCACCTTCGGCCCCATCAAGGCACCCTGGATTCAAGGAGGAGCGGAACGCTTTGTGAGAGTACTCAAGGAGGGCCTGCGGGTCCTGCTCTGGAACCGGGTCACAGACGAGGACAACATGCGCACCGCCATCGCCCAGCTGGCCTCCGCCATCAACAACCGCCCACTCACCCCTGCCAACAACGACATCCACTCTTTCAAGGCACTCTCTCCCAACGACTTCCTTCACCCTGGCCAGCATCCCTACGCACCAGCTCCACTCTTCACGCCTCCAAAAGCAGTGACAGCTCTCCGGCATCGACTACACCAGCAGTTTCTAGCTCTAGAACAAGGACGCCAGCGATTCAAGAACGAGTACCTCAAGTACCTGCGCGAGGTGGACGCCAGCCGCCGCAGTCGCAACGCCAAGCCCATCTTCCACGAGGGCGAGCTCGTCATCCACGACAACGGGGGCAAACGCAAGGACTGGGAGCTACTGCGCATCACCCACCTCGCCAACTCCTCCGACAACTGCCAACGCTACGTCTACGCCAAGGGCTGCAACAGGGTGGAGAGCAAGTACCCGACGAGCAAGCTCATGGCGACGGAGCTGGGGAGCAACGAGGAGCAGCCGGACGAGTCCGACTCCACCTCCGCCTCCAAGCTCCTTCCTTCCACCACAAGCGCTACCGGGCCCCTGTCCAATTGAGCACTGCTCATGCGGATAAGACCCAAACTTTGCGGTTCCCCCAAAGGCTCTCATCTGTTTTCGTGTCCTGGCCTTGGAGTATGCTGAGGTGGGGAGCTTCGAGCGGATGTTGGGCGAGTCCAGCGTCTTTGGCGTCTGCAGCAGCCTTCTCTGCACCATCGTCTCCTTTCCCGTCCCACTCTCCTCAGGGCCTCCCAATGTCTTTTTTCTTCTTTTGTGCTAGCGGCTCAACTATTTCTCAACTATTTCTCGACTATTTCTCAACTGCGGTTTTGGAAGGATTGTTTCATGCAAAAATTGGGTTTTCGCATCTACTATTTATTAGGATTGGAAAAATGCTTTCGATTTACACTCATTTGAGAAATGGGTACCCATCACTTTTTCTACTCATTGGTCATCAATCGCATATAATTCACCATACCCACCAACTATCGCTTCATCTACTTTTCCCAAATGCTCAGACCCTTGTCTTGTGTAAGTGGAGTGAGTAGGAGTGGGCTTGGCCTTGCACGGAGCCAAGAGCCTCGAAAGCCTTTGGGCAAGTAGGGGCGTCCCAGAAACTGGGCATTCCGCCTTGGCCTGCTCGCTTTGCTCCCTTTTCATCTTCCACCTCATCTACTCCCAATTGTGTTCCATGAGATTTTGTGAGGACTCAGCTTTCGGTTTGATACAGGCAACCTTTTCGTGATGATCGCCCCTCTGGGCTTGATTTTTGGCATTGTGCCAATCTTTTGTTTAGTCTTTCGCCTCCCCCTTGTCAAGGCGGAGGATGTGTGAAGGAATCTTGTTTTTGAACGGCCGCGTTGCCCTGATATACATTCGTTCTGCGATGTTTGCTTTGGTGCACAATCCATCCGTTTCTTGGGCCTCGCGCCACTCCAATTTCCCTTGCGATTAAAACCAAGCCGAGTCACCGCTTCACACACAGTAATAATAATATAAGCATATTTTGAGCTCAACTTTAGGGGAGTTTAATATTCTCATGCTTCACCAGATAATTTCGCATCGGCCAAACTTTTTATGCTACAAATAATTCACACATTGCATTGGGACAGTTCTATTTAGAAGCCTAAATTAAACATGTCCACAGCCATTATCAGTCACACATTGTTTTTGTATATTTTTAACACTTATCAAAATATAAATTTTTATTCTTTTTCTATTTTGCCGATGTTTTAACGTTATTGCTAAATGCATTGGGACAGTTCATTGCATTGGGACAGTTCATTGCTTCACACATTGCATTGGGACAGTTCTATTTAGAAGCCTAATTTAAACATGTCCACCCCTGTCTGTTATAATTGGAACACAGAACACTTGGAACACTTGGAACACTTGGAACACTTGGAACACTACTGGAACACTTGGAACACTTCAATTTTAGCCATCTTAAATGGAACACCAGTACTCGGCGGTGGATAGTTAATGTTCTAGGCATGGGAAGTCCATGATTCCACCTTGCTACAATAGAACTAAGTCTCTGCTTGCTCCCACAGGTGGAATTTCTAAGAAATGTGCAGTATTAGTTGTGCTAGATCAGTTTTTCCGAAAAAAGTCATTTTGGAACACAAGCAGTAACAATTTAGCGAAAATTAGGTGGAACACAAATCAAAAATTTGACCCAAGTGTTCCAATTAGATGGACGCTTTTTGGAACACTTCATAAAACTGCCTTTTAAGAAACGTGCTCTTAATAGTGGGTGTTGTAGGAGATGGAGGCACGGAGTTAAATAATGGAGGACAAACTCTTTAACACTGGAACGGGGGTGGGTATGCGAAACTCCAAAAGCTTTAACACAGGTGGCTAGACATCGATTTTTGTTCAGTTAAATCAAACGAGAGCCAGTGAAATGTCAGATAAACGTCAGGGCACAGTCACTGCTCTCATCCTGGTTCCACCAACTCTTTTCTTTTCCTAACAATTGAAGGGCATATATTGACAGTGTCTGAATAAGGTCAAGCAGGCTGTCAATGGAGTTCGCTACGACATGAGCCACATAGACGAAGAAGTTGAGAAGATTCAGGAGATCGTCTTCGAGCTTCAGTCCTCGCTCCCAAAGAAGAGCACCGCCCGCAAAACAATAGCCAGCAAGCGACAGCGCTCCATGGACTCCTCGCCACCCCTCAAAGGCCTCAGCCCTAAGAGAAGTTCGTCCTCTTATCACTATCCTTCAAATCTACTTCCTCATTTCGTGGTAGTGTTCCCATTTAGTTGTACAATATGGAACACAAATACAGGCAAGGTGGAGGTGGGGGAGGAACGGGAGGATGGTGAAAACTTTCCGATGGAGCAGTGGTGGAACAACAAGGCTTCCAAGAAGGAGTGCTCCACGTACACCTCGCCCCTCATCCACAGCCTCAGTTCAAAGACAGGCACATACATTCTCCCACTTTCCTTTCACTCTACTTCCTCAATTTCCGTGAGTGTTCCATTTTTGGTTGTCCAATTAGGAACACAAATCCAGGCAAGGTGCAGGTGAAAGAAGAAATCGTGGAGGAAGATGCAGGCGATGGGGAGCCCTCTCACAGCTCCTTCTCCACCATCCTCCTCAGCTCCACCTCCTCCTCAGCCCACGATCCCCAGTCACCCATCTCAGCCTCCTCCTCACCCATCCGTCTCCCATCAACCTCCCCCGAACTCTCTCCCGCACACTAAAGGTCCCCCAGCCTCCACTCTTCTCTTTGTCTTGTTTTGGTTTACCAAGTGACTCCTGCTCCATCAACGTGACAAATTCTTGCTGCTCCATCAACATGACAAATTGTTGTTTCTGGTCGTCTTTCTGCCGTTTGGTGCATTTGCTTCTACTGATTTTTCAAAAATTCGCTCAAAGTAGGGCGCTGTTCCTTTTTTGAGTTTGATGTCAAGTTCAGGCCTTTATCCAAAAAAATCGACTAGAATAGATATAGCATTGCATCGTTTGCCAAGCAGTGCTGAGCAAATGGAAAATATAAGTAGGAGAAAATGGAAACTGACCTGAAAAATATAGATTGCCATGCTTGACCCCTATGCGTGCAAAGCAAAAAGCAAATATTCCAAAAACATTGTTTTTGATTTTAATATTAAATAAAACTTATTTCAATCAATCACAATAAAATAAACATAATTATCACACAAACTATTTGCCATCAGTCGGGCATGCTCCTCCATCTCCTACAACACCCACTATTAAGAGCACGTTTCTTAAGAGGCAGTTTTATGAAGTGTTCCAAATAGCGTCCATCTAATTGGAACACTTGGGTCAAATTTTTGATTTGTGTTCCACCTAATTTTCGCTAAATTGGAACACTGCTTGTGTTCCAAAATGACTTTTTTTGGAAAAACTGATCTAGCACAACTAATACTGCACTTTTCTTAGAAATTCCACCTGTGGGAGCAAGCAGAGACTTAGTTTTATTGTAGCAAGGTGGAATCATGGACTTCCCATGCCTAGAACATTAACTATCCACCGCCGAGTACTGGTGTTCCATTTAAGATGGCTAAAATTGAAGTGTTCCAAGTGTTCCAGTAGTGTTCCAAGTGTTCCAAGTGTTCTGTGTTCCAATTATGACAGACAGCCCATGTCCACAGCCATAATCCTTCACACATTGTTTTTGTATATTTTTAACACTTATCAAAATAAGAATTTTTATTCTTTTTCTATTTTGCCGATGCTTTAACGTTATTGCTAAATGTAGGCAAGCTTCAGTTTCGTATCCTTCATAGGTTATACATTTTGATAGCCAGTACTAATTTTTGCGTGGCCGAAGGCCGCCTGCCGCGGAGGGCAGGGCAGTCAGAGCTCCGGAGGCCGGAGGGCATGGGTGCGGAGGCCCCGGAGCGTAGCCTAGCATGCGAAGCATGCTAGGCGAAGCGTAGGGGCCGTAGCACCCATGCCCGGAGGCCGGAGGAGCTCTGGCGCCCTGCCCGAAGCGGCGGGCGGCCAAGGCCAGCTTAAGCAGTTACCCCATTTTTGCGTCCGTCTGTCCGCATATATATATATATATATATGTGTCTTTCCGGGGCCGGGCCTCCGCGGTTTTTCAACGAAATTGGCTAATTTTTTGCATGAAGGTCCTTCTGGGTGGTATCTCCAGGCCATTTTTTGGGATGGGCGTAATTTTTTGAATTTCGCCCAAAACTCAATTTTTTGATGTTTCAAAGCACTAAAAATCGTAAATCACTGGTTTTTCGATGAAATTAGCTGAAATTTCGCATGAAAGTCCGCCTTGGTGATGCCTTGGCCCCATTATTAGGGCTTGGAGAAGTTTTTTGATTTTCACCCAAAACTCAATTTTTTGATGTTTCAAAATACGAAAATTCATAAATCACTGGTTTTCCAATGGAATTAGCTGATTTTTGGCAGATACGTCCGTCTAAGTAACATTTCAAAGCTGGCAAAAGGAATTTTTGAAAAATTTATTATTTCTTGATTTATAGTCAAAAAACCAAAATCTTGATGTTTCAAAAATTCAAACATCTATAAATCCCAAGTTTTCCAAAAAAATTAACTCAATTTTGGCAGTTAGGCTTGTTTAGGTGGTGTCTTGAAGCTGTTAAAAGGAATTTATGAAACAAAGTTGTAATATTTCGCTTTGTGGCCAAAAACCTAAAATTTTGATGTTTAAAAAATTCGAACAAGCATATGTTTAAGGCTTTTGAATTAAACCAGCTGATTTTGACTAGAAGTGATTCTTATGCATGGATTATAACGTTGCTTACTTGGAACAAGGGCCGCGCATCTTGGCAATAGCCGAGAATACCTTGTTCTTAATGCCTTGTGGTATTTTTCTTATATTGTGTTTGTTTATGACGCCCTTACAACTGCGTTCAGTTCAGTTCAGGGCCGTTCAGCAGCGTCAGCCCAGCCCCCGCTGAAATTTCCACCTCCTCCAAAGTAGACGCTGGGCAATTTGAACAGACGGGTTTTCGGAATAGTGCAATGTCATTGAAATGGTTTCACGCCTCGCGCATTTTATCTGCCGCCTAGCTCGCTTGCCACACTCACTTCAGAGAAATATTTTGTTTGATCGTGGCGGTAGGTTTAGAGGTCTAAAAGAAGAAGGGCTTGTGCAGAGAAGAATGACGGACGGCTTCTCCCTCAACACCTTTAGGCTAGCCTACCCCTCTTCCTTTCATGCTCTCCGTCTGTCTCAATAATCTACCTTGTTTGCAGTCCTTCGGGAAAGCTGGAGCAAGTGGATTCCGCTCTACAGGCCGTTCAAGCCGGCGCCCTCGCCGTAGCCATCAAAGGTTCTCTTCACTTCCTCCTCCATCCCCACATCTATCCATCCATCCCCTACTCCACTCCAGCCAAGGACGGAGTGGTCCTGGCCACCGAGCACAAAATGCCTAACATCCTCTGCGTCGCCGACTCCATTCGCAAGGTGGAGAAGATCAACGACTACATCGGCTTCACCTACGCCGGCAATGACCCCGACTTTCACGCCCTCGTCCAAAAAGTTCCTCCCTCCTCCATCATTCTCCTCACCCTCCCCTTCCTCCCTCCCTCTCTCCCTCACTGGCACCAGTTGACAGGCGCGCCAGATTGCCAGAATGACCTCCGGCGTGGACATTCCCCCCGCACAGCTCGTCGAGCGCATCGCCAGCGTCTTCCAGGTTTATTCCCTTCTTTTCATCATCCCTCACTTTCATCATCCCACCCTCCCCCCTCTCCCTCCTTACCCGTACACTCCTTCAAGTCCACTACACGAATAGGAGAAGACGCAGTCGGGCGGTGTGCGTCCCTTCGGCGTCAGTCTCCTCATCGGTGGCTGGGATGCAGAGGAGAAGACGTCCAAGCTCTTCCAGTGCGACCCCTCCGGCTCCTTCTTCCGCAGGAAGGTCCTCCTTCCCTCCTTTCAAGCCTCTTCTCTAGACTCCTTCTGGCCAACCTCAGGCTACGGCTCTGGGGAAAAACTCAGTAAACGCCAAAACGTTCCTGGAGAAGCGCTACGCGGAGACGCTGCAGTTGGACGACGCCATTCACCTGGCTCTTCTCACGATCAAGGTTTCCCCTTCCTCACCTCCCCTCCCCTGCCTCCCACCTTTACAGCCCCTTGCAGCAATCATTCGACGTTGCCATGACCGAGGACAACGTTCAGTTGGCCATCATCTCCAAAGATGGGTCTGCTGACTCTTCTCTTTTTTCATTCTCTTATTCCTATCCGCTAATTTTAGTTATCGCTTGTTCAAGCGATAAGAAGTTCGCGATCATCTGGGTAGCCTCTGATATTCTTTCTCTTCCACATTTTTTTCACGTGAGAGTCGGCTGCATTTGTTCTCCGCTGTATTTTATTTTTTGTCCCATTTGTTCTCATCCAGATGGCAAGGTGCGGTGCGCTAAAGGCAATCATTCAATTCAGTCCTAGTAAAATAGACTCCAGAGCTCGCCTACCATCTAACCACAGCGTCCGAATAGCGGACACAGAGGATGAGAAATGTGATGGTGAACGTGTATGCCAAAAAGCAATAAATGGAAAATTAAAATGAGAAAACAGGACACACATGATGAAGTGCCCGCGTGCAATGTTTGTCCTGGGCAGGATACATTTCATAATAGTTGTTTCAGTCATTAAAACATTGATTTTTCACTATGCCAAGGTTTGAGTTCGCAAAAAAGGGACAACTTGAAATCTGAATTAGCTATTTTTGTCATTGTTTGACTTGATAAGACCTGACTTTAAAATATAGGCGCGCTGCTTTCGATCTATTCTATATTTCTGAGAACTTGAAAACTTCATATTGTTTTGCAGACAGAAGATACTTTAAAACAGGCCGCGGAGCTACTTGCGATAGCTGATATTACCTTTTCGCTATTTCAACGATGTGCCCATAAAATTTGTTATCAACATAGGAGCTCAGTTATGCTTTGCTAGGGCAAGCCGGCACTCAATTTGGCCACAACTTGAGAAAATGGGAAATTGAAGAGAAGTGGCTAATAAGGCCTTCCACGTCCTCTTCCCCGAAAGCTGCGCCCAGCACCTCTCTAAAGAGTTGACCTTGACCATAGGAAAGAAAAAAGCGGGATGGAAGCAAACCATTGCATGAGCACTACTACCTCGACTACTGCTGCCTCGACTGACATCGCCTCTCCCGCGTCCCTCAACTCCTCACTTTCAGGCACTGAGGATGGAAGCGGGGCGAAGTACAGAATTGATGAGCGGTTGGGGTTGTTGCTGGTAGGTTGGGGGCTGAGCGATAGGAAGGAGGGCGGTGGCAGGGATGGCACCCTGTTCCCCGCCCAGGTCTGGGAACTCCACCAGCACCAGCTCACCGCTCAGGCCGCGCACCACCGCAGTGTACATCTGCAGCCCTCCTTCATCTCTTGCCTGAAGGAGGACGGGGCAGGTAGGTCGCAACCTTGCCCTGGTAGGCAGGTGCGAGGACGGATTGGCCGATGGAGAATTGTGGAACCCGTTGTCGCTGCTGATTCTGGAAGCGCGGTGGCTTCTCGTATGCCGGCACTTCACCTCAAACCAGTTCGCTATGCTCTTTGTGTAAACTCAGTCAAATACAGCTTAGGGTTGAGTTGAGAGGGTTAGAGAGAAAGAGGGATGTACTGGGAGTGTGCATAGGGCGTGAGGAAGCGGCGTTGAGGTGGAGGCGTTGCATCTGCTGCGTGAGGTCCTGGCCGGGTGCGACGGGAAAGTCTCGCTCTGAGGGTCGGTAGCCGCGATCCACCTCCCGCTCCATTCTCATCTCCCGCTCCACTCCCTCCCTCCCACCCCTTCCTCGCCCACCTCCCCTTTCTCCTCTCCCTCTGCTCTCACCCCGACCCCTTCCTCTCCCCCCTCCTCTCTCACCGCCCCTCCCACCGCGGCCCACTCGCCCATCCGATCGGCTGTATCCACCTGAGCCTCGCATCTCCTGCTCCACCTCTGGCCTTTCGCTGGCGCCATTTCTCATGTCGCCTGAACATGGCATAGTGAGGGTACACGAAAGAGGATAAATATGGAGAGTGTCCAACGAGGTGTGACAGTGAGGATTGGTTTGTCAGCGATCTTGGCGACGAGGAAGTCCAGAAGGGTGGAGGCGGCGGCGGGGGCTGGCTTTTCCTCTTCCCCACGCCGGGACTCGAAATTTGGATCCTGTGTCATTAGCTCACTTTCCTTCCGCCGCACCTTCACTCAGCGATCCCTGCTCACCTTCTCATCCCGGCTGCTGCCCACCGCTGCCTTCTCTCCCCTCCTTGGCCGTCTAGGCGGCGGCGGGTCGTCGTCGTTTCTGGAGGCGGCGGCGACCTTGGCCTCTCGACGCTGCTGGACCAACTCCTGATTCGGCTTTACGGCTTCCAGCACATCTGCTATCGCTGCCTGCCATCCATACTACTTCCTCCTGCCGCAGCCTTTGAGGGGGTGAGGGCAGAGGATTGAGGACCTTGGTGTCGCCGAACTTCTTAGCGGCCCCTTGTAGGCCGGCAGTGGCGGCCTTTCGCTCCTCTGCGAATCGCTTCTCCTCTTCCTTGCTCGCCTTGTCCTCATCCTCCTCCCCTTTCTTCCCCATCGATTTGAAGCCGCCTGAGTCAAAGCTCCTTCATGTCAGAGCTGGAAGGTAGGGGGATTGTGTAACCAGTAGGGTTCTTGAGGCCCTGTATCTTGCTGCCAAAGGGAACCCATGGCGGGGGGCCGCCGTCGATGCCGGCATTGCGCGCTCGAAGCTTCGACATAGCCCCCTAAAACAGCTATTCATCACCTGCCTCCCCGTTTCTGCATTGCCTCTCCTACCTGATTGACCTCGAAGCGCTCGGCCAGCTTCTGCACTCGTCCGCCCAGGAGACTCGCATGGCTTCGGTCCAGATGAACCAGGCCTGACTCGATGCTAAGGGTTCCTTTCAGCAGAATCTTGGTCCCCGGCAAAGTTTTGATGCTGGAATAAATGGGAGCATGAAAGGCTGTGTAGAGGAGGGATCGGTGTTGCCTGAGTCCGGGCACAGAGCCGGTGGCGTCGAGGCCGGAGGTGGTCTGGTGTCCGTCGGTGAGGAAGACTCGGAGGAGGCGCTTTTCCGCGCCCGAGCTCTGGCCCAGCTCCTCCCGCGCCTTCGGGATTCTCACGTCACGCACCTGAGCAAACACCCCCAATCAATGCCTCCTAGCCCTCCTGAACTGGGGAACCTTGCTGATCTGTAAGACGAGCGGTCCGCTGAGAGTGGCCGCCTGTCTGTCCAGACGCTCTTCCAGCACCGGCAGGCCGAACTCTTTCAGATCACTCTGCAAAGGCCATGCATGGCTAGGAAGGTCAGAGCCTGAGCAGCTCCTACGTCTAGGAGGAAGGCGCGGAGTTTGTCGGGCTTGGCGATGATGGAGCGGTCGGCGTCCTCCAGAAGAGCTTCCAGATGGTCCAGACTCGTCTGCCAGCCCTCCTGGGCCAGCGTCGCGAGGCCATCCATCCCCTTGTCCTTCTTCTGGCACTCAGTCTTCTTTCTCCCCACCCTGCTCCCCCTTCCGACCCCTCGCCCTACAGCTCGTCTTCATTCAGGCTCAGCAACCCAAACTGCGCATTTATTTTCGTCATAATTTGAGCTGAGCAGATTGGCAGGGATGCCGGAGCCTTTGAGCATGCACAGCTTCACAACGCCTCCTTCGGAGGATCAGATTGACCAGCTGGAGTCCGAACTCGGCTGCTCCAGCTACCAAAACGATGAGCTGGTCACTATTCGAGAGCAGAATCCAGATCGTCTTCTATCGGTTGCTAGCTGGATGAATTGGCAGAATGATGGATGATGAAGGAACGATTGAAGCTGGGAGCAGGTCATATCTGGCGAGCGGTGAGATTGTGCTTCCTGGGACCAGCCCAGAGTGAAGAGGCCGTCTTTCCTGACTCTGGCCTGGCGCAAAAAAGAGAGACTACGGCCACCAACTCCATCTGGGCAGCCTGCCAGATATTCCTCCCCTCCATGCATTCACCTCCAAACAGCATTGGTCGCTCAGCTAGGCTGCGAAAGGAAAGAAAAGAAAGATGAGTATTGAAGAGTGGGCGTGGTGGTCACTGCGATGTGTTTTGCTGCGTCAGTGGCTGCTGAGGGAGCCAAGCGAGGAGCTGCGGCGACACTTGGAGCTGATCAGCGAAAGTATCCGGGATCAATCAGAACTCTTGGACGCCGCCTCCCAAGTGCTGCTCTCTCTGGAGCTCGCCAATGCCCACACCATTTTCTACAATGCAATCTCTTTCCCACTGTTTCTCCAAAATTAGAATTGCATAAATGGCTTTTTGCAGTTCCCAGAAGCAGAGGCTTGTGTAACGAAAGCACTGCAACTGCTCGGCTTCAGCCTGGAATCGCTGGGTGTGCTGGGCAAGCGGACACGCTTCCAGGCTTCTTCAATGCCTCACTAGCTTGGCAGGAGTTGTTATGGGTGTGTGTGTTGGCAGACGAATGAGGTGGCGCAGTTGCTGGTTCGCGGGAGGCGAGAAGGCCTCCGCCTACCAGATCCTCCCAATGCTCCCAATCACAGCAGCATCAAAGACCTGGCCTTGGGCGACGACACCCTGCTGGAACGCATCCAATACCGGGACAACGTTTCACCGTTTCAGTAGCTTCATATTGTGCAATGAATGAAGACGAGTGCAGGCAGAGGAGGAGAGTGGAGTGGAGCTGAGCGGGCTGGAGCAAGGGCTGGTGCTGGCACAGGTGCGTCTGCTCATTCGCAGTCGGCCGGTGGAGGACATCCCCGCTGCCCAGGAGGAACTTCGCCTCCTCCTTCAGCTTTGCCTCCACCAACCCGCCTCCAGGGCCATCCAATTGGCAGCTCTCTTCCTCCGGCACTATCCCATCCCAAGGCTCATGACTGGGAGGAAATAAAAGGGAGAAATTTTAGGACAGAGCGAGAGCGTGTAGAGAAGCGGCGCGTGGAACGAGCGCTGTCCCAGGCTGAGCTCCTGGTCACAGCCCTCTCGGACGCCAGTCCTTCATTTGCTGAGCGCGCCTGCAGTCTCTTCTTCGTCGCGGGGCCGCCGTCTCATCAACGAGCCCTGCAGCTACACGCCAGCCTTCTCTTCTCGCTCGGACTCACTCGAGAAGCTCTTCGTTTGCCCCCTTTTCCTGCCTCCTCTGCATATCAAGAGCATTCTGGGGTTAAAGAGCTCTATGAGAAGCTGGAAAGCTGGGATGAGGTCATCGCCTGCTACAAACTTTTGGAGAAGCCCCAGCAAGCCGAGGTCAACCAGAAACATAGAACACCTCTGCTCTGATTACAGCTAATTCTTTCAGGTGATTGTGAGAGCACGGTTAGAGGAGAAAGAAAGTCCGGAGCTTTGGTGTGTCCTCGGCGACCTAACTAATTCCAAGGAGTATTACAACAAAGCATGGGCTTTATCAAATGGTTCAACAAAGTGGAATGAAAGATTTCCTTGAATCAGATGGGAATGATTGAGGAAAGTGTGGGCGAGCACAGCGCTCTCTAGGTGACTATTTCTACCTGCAGAAAAATTATGGTCAAGCAATGGAGCACTACCGGCTCAGCCTGGACATTCAGCCTCTCATCTATTCCACCTGGTTCCTTCTATCCCTTCTTCTTCTTCAATTATTGTTCTCCAATCTCCTTCTTCCACTGTCGATTAGGACTGAAAAAACTGAAAATAGGAAAAAATTTAAAATTCGTTGGTCGGTAAAAAGATAGCAACTGTTCATCCGCGATAGAAAAAGCCGAGCACCGAAGGGGTCGACCAATTCTGAAGACGCCAATGAAGTCGCCAATTATTAATCACAAAGAAGGGGAAATGCGGTGCTGGTGTGCAGGTATGCTCTGGGCTTCTGCTGCATGGAGCTGAAGGACTACGAAGGGGCCCTCGCAGCCTACCACCGCTGCGTCCGCATTGAGCCTGAGAGCGGGAGCTCCTGGAACAATCTCGCCGCCGCCGCCATCCACGCAGGCCAGCACCACCGCGCCTTCCTCATCCTACAGGTCCTCCTTCTTCCTACACTCATCCAGCAGCATCAACCGCAGTCTCCTTTTAGGATGCGCTGAAGTACAACTACGAAAACTGGAAGGTCTGGGAGAACTACGCCCGCCTCGCGGCCAAGGCCGAGGACTGGGAGCAACTCTGCCGCGCCCTCCACCGACTCATCGACCTCAAGGGACACTACGCCGACCCACAGGTCCTCCCCTCTTCAGCGACCCACACTCTCAGAGAAGCCAAGTACCCCAGTCTGCTCAGATGCTGGAGCTGTTGGTGGCTGGCTGCGAAACAGAAGCCTCAGCTCGGGGCAAGACGAGGGAACTCTTCGCCCGCATGACAGCCAATGGGAGTCTCAAGGATCTGCAGACTCTCCGCCTTCACGCCCTCCTCCTACGACCCCACGCTCAAACGGCCACCGCAGACGACTGCCTCAAGTGAGGGACTTGCTTTGCCTAGAAAAGGTGTGAGGAGGTTGATGCATTTCAGGTTCATCAACGCAGCTCGGAAGGCACACCAGGCGGGCATGGAGAGCAAGGCCTGGGCGGATGGACTGGAGGCATGTGAAGCAGCGGTTGACTGGGCAATGGAATTGGCACAGGCTCAGCTGGCCTTGGCCAATGAAGCCAATCAGTCTTCCGCTCTAGCCCAGAAATCTTCGGCCAGGCTCATGCTGCGGTTTTTGCGCCTTTCTTGCGCTAAGGCATAGAAAAGCTGGGTGTGGACAGGTCTCTGCTGGCTGCCATTCCAAAGCGCTTCACGGCTGAAGAACTGGACTCTGCGTTGGAATTGAAGGAGAAATTGAGCCAATGCGATACCCTAATTCAGCAATCCATGGCCAATTGAAATGAATTCGATAGAATGGAGGCGAATTCATTCATAATTTTTTTAAAAAAACCAAACATGCAAACATGCCATCAAAACTATGCAATGGAGAAAACAAATTTGTTTTGAACTTCTTCTTGGTTTTTGATAATTCTTTTCCCAGTGTATGGAAATGGTGCTGGAGGATGGAATATTGACTCAGGTGAGCCGCTGCTTTCTTGACTGAACAAGATTATGTCTCGCTGGAAGATTCCAATGCCCAGCCCGGCGTGCATATTTTAGCGCTTCCTACTCCCATCCTCAGCCTCCAATCACCATAGCGCCTTCTTCCCCTCAAAAGCAATGCAACCAGCAATAGTCCTCTTTTTCCTCATTCATTCGGCCGCAGGCTGTCGGTTCAACTTCCAGTGCGAGCCTGGCACTGATTGCTTCAATGGCCTCTGTGTCCCAGTCGGTTGGGATGCCCATTTCTTTTCCTTCCTCTAACAGAGTTCTGCCAAGGCTATCGATGTGCTAACGGGGAGCTGGAGAAGGAGTCCGCCTCTCCCTGCGGCTTAGAGGGAGGCTACTTCTGCGAACGCGGTCACAACTGCCCTCGTCCAACCCGCTTCTCTGCCCCGCCAGACCTGGCCTCAGAGCGCTAGGCTTGAAGTGAGGCGCGGGGAAAGGGCGACGATGTGCCGCAATGGAGTGGACGAGGCAGTGCGTGCCTGCATGAACTACAGGCAGTGCCCGCTCGGCTTTGAATGTGAGCGGGGCAATGGGAGCAGCTCAGCCGGGCGCTGTTGCCCCGTCGGTTAGAGCCGGCCGTGTCCTGCTTGCGGCTGGGATAGAGGGGCTTGCTTGCTGAGGTGGGCTGTGCCAGAGCACGCTCAGCTACAGCTACGAGGAGTGCAGGGGGAGCTGGGACTCCTTCAGCTGTCCTTTGGACAGCGACTGTCAGCCTGTGGGCGATTCTTTCTTCTGCTGCCCTGTCGGTCTGCTTTTGCGCTTCCTGGAAAGTTTGGACAGTTTTCTGCTCCTTCTGGCAGAGGGGCCCAAGTGCAAAGACGGCAGTCAGCCACTGCAAGGCTGCGCAGGAGTGGGAGATCCCAGCAGCCGTCTTTGTCCACAGGACTTCCACTGCAGCGCCGAAGGCCTCTGCTGTCCAGGTCCTGCTTTTCTTCACCCGAGAGTGTTTCAGCAAGAGAGTGGCCGAAAGAGGGCTTTAGGCAGCCAAGAGCGAGTGGAAAGCCCGCAGGAGATCTGCGCCAGCGTTGGAGACGGCGGCAACGGATTTCTGCCTAACGGTGTCTGCAGCGCAGAGGGAGAGAGCTGCCTCCACACTGCTTCCGCCTCCAACTGCACTCGGGGCATCTGCTGCGCCGGTACTCCTCCTATCCGCCTCTGTCTCGCTTCTCTATCACTTAATTGGTCTAGTTGGATGCGAGGATGGGAGTCAGCCGAGGCCTCCAAAGAACTATCAGAGCCAGGTCTTCTGCTCTGCCAACTCCGACTGCCCCTCAGACCGCCAAGCATTGGCCTGTCGAAACGGGCTCTGTTGCCGTATGCTAGTGGTGTTGTGAGAAGAAAGAAGAGATAGTTTGGGTTTGAGCGGTAAGGAGGTGTTGGAACGGAGTGTTGGCAAATAGGCAGTGCCTCGCTGACATTCAATGTGGCCTCGGCGATGCTTGTCAAGACGGATTCTGCTGTCCAGTTCAAGGTACTCCCACCTTTCCACTCTCAGAAATGTTCTCTGCACGACTTAAGAGAGGGTGTCTGTAAGGGTCGAAAAAAATCATTACTCGGATTTTTCGATGGGCAATATATTAGGATACTTGGCCCTGGAAACCGTTTTAAAAATTTCAGCTTTGCATTAGAGATATTGCTTTGCTTTATTAATCGGAATATCTCTATCTTTAATGCAAAGCTGAAATTTTGAAAACGGTTTTCAGGGCCAAGTATCCCACTATATTGCCCATCGATTGAGGCCAACTTTCAAAAATCCGAGTAAATGTTGTTTGTTGAGTTTCTAGACTCTTACAGACTCCAGTCTGCTGTCCAGCCAGTCACCGTTTCTTCCCCTGCCATGTCGCATGTAAAATGAGCTAGAATTGTTAGAGCGATGTGCCTCGGGTGCTCCGTCCACTGACAGCTGCTCCTTCAGCCATGAATGCCGTCTAGGCTACGACTGCCAAGATCATCTTTGCTGCCCTGCTTCTGGTTGCCTTTTGGCAAGAGGCGGAAGGATGCAGCTTTGGGAAGAGCAAGAGGGTGAGAATGGATCCTGCAGACAAGGAGGAAGAAGAAAAGCCCTACAACAACAACTGTCCCGCTGGCTACCGAAAGTCTAAGCATCCCGACTATCGGACTCCCATTGCTTGCAACTCCATCACTGATTGTTCTGTCACCGTTTTGTAGCAACTCTCCAATCAATTTCCGACTAGCAGAACGGAAGCCCATTTGAAGGCCACTGCCCTACATACAAGGTCAGCTGTATATTCTCCCAGAATCCCTTCGCTTTTGCGCGGGGCCAGGACGTTTCGGAAAGCAGCTGGCCAAGTTCTGCTGCTATCGACCATTCTTCGCCTGATTCCCATGGCTTACTTTGGCAAATTTGCGATGTGAGCAAACTTCTAGCTTTGACATGGTGAGGAGCAGATATAGTGGAGACCAAAGTCTCCATCAGTTGGTGAGCTTAATCCTTGTGCCAGCCAACTGAGCACACATTTAGCTGAGTAATCATCGGTCCGAGCACGGCGTGGGAACTCTTTTGCTGGCTTACCGCCCCTTGTAACCCTCAATTATACTACGTAATAAATGACCTCCTTAAAACACTTATTTAGGCTGCACCTAGCAGACTGCACGCAGCCGATACATCATTTTTGGGAGAGTTTGATAGTAGACAATGGATCTGCTAGGGGACCTAAAATCTAGACTCCCTTTCAGAGAAATCCCACATTAAAGACACAATGGACAAAATAACACTATCGCCGATTCGTCTCATATTTTTCTATGGTTAGGAAACATCATGCTAAGCTTGCAAATGTACTCAGCTTCTCAGTTTTTAGATAAAAATTCATAAGAAATAATAGCAGTGTCCCACGTTATAAAATATCTGGTACCATTGGCAAGCCTAAATTGAATCTCTTCTCTCCCAAAAATTCAATTACCCCGAGTTCAAAGTCAAAAAAATACACCTACTACTAGTGGAATTTGCTTCTAAGACAATTGAATTTTGTTTTAGCTCGCAGTTCAATGGCTCTTTCCATTGCGCTTGCCACAGACTGGAGAACAGACGATCTCATTCAAATAAATGAAGGGATCCTATAAAATATCTTCAAAGGAAATGGAAGAAGATAGAGTTGTATTCCGATACTTTGGCACAGTCCTAAGTTTCATAAGACCCCGCCAAATGCACGGTTCATTGCTGGAGCTTCCAAAAGCTCAATGAAGCAATTGAACGATTTGCTAACACGTATCCTTGTGGAAAAAGCACTGGAAACGCTATGGCTGCACTGCAGATTTCAGCACCTTGTTCACCGCCTTAGAGCACAATCTCATTAGAAGGAAGCTTCACGAGATTATCGATGTCATAAGCAGGAAATATAGGTACACAACAATCGTACGATCTTGTCATCTCCCCAATAGCTTAACTAAAAAAGCTTACAGTCTCTCCCTGCAGGAAATAAAACTGCTCATAAATGATATCACGAACAATGCGTTCGTTTTGTTTGCAGGCATGAATTTCCACCAGGTGAAGGCATTGCTATGGTATCTAGCTGTAGCCCTGCATTAGCGGACTGAGTCTTGTCAAAACTAGAATTTGACTTCATGACTAACAGGCAAAATATCACAACTGCAAAAAAACTAAGATACTGCAGGCTTGTTTTACTATCAATTATAATACATAATAAACTTATTTATCTATGGGTGGAGGCAGAAGTGACTGCCAGTC
This sequence comes from Ptycholaimellus sp. GST1_10, assembly GCA_030248095.1. Lineage (NCBI taxonomy): Eukaryota > Metazoa > Nematoda > Chromadorea > Chromadorida > Chromadoridae > Ptycholaimellus > Ptycholaimellus sp. GST1_10. The sequence continues at coordinate 34,307 of JASANA010008523.1, forward strand.
AGTCCCTGGGCAGAGTGCGGGAGTGAAAGGAAGGTTATCGGCGTTGGTGAGGAAGCAGATGGAGCGCTCCACCTGCAACATAGACTCTTTCCGCTCCTCCTAAGCATGCTTCTCCTCCCAGCACCGAGTAGTTCCAACTCTTGCAGCTCTCCGACTCCAGACAAAGCTCGCAGCAGGCCTCCGCTTTCTCCTCCGCCTCTCTCTGCTCAACGGCAATCTCCCAGCATGAAGAGCGGAAAAGAATGGGCTAGTCCCCTTGCCAAGCCTGTCAACCATTTGCGCTTTTTGCCAACCACTTCATCCATGTACCCTTCCCTCCCCTTTCTCAACATCGGCGAAAAAGCACTTCTGCTGCAGCGATATCTATGTTAGAGACTTCCTCTATACAACGCCATCCACGCCAACGTTAGGTACGGTCAAAACGATTTGTATGCTCAGTTCTCATGTCTTTCATTTCCAAACTACAAAGAACACTGCTAGCATGAGAAACACTTTGGTAATCGCTATTTACGTCTTGTTAACAATCGTTCCTCATCATTTACCCCATTCCTCCTTTTTGTCTGCCTTAACTCCGTTGTTAGTTTTAGTGGAATTGTTTTATTGATGAATGAGGAGGAAAGGAAGCCGTCATTCTCAGCTGGCATTGCAAACGTGGGCGTCCGGTAGAAGAGCTCTCATACGGATGTCTTATGCTAATACCACTGGTGTGCAAAGAGTCCTCCTGACTTCCCGCAGAAAAAGAGCGGAAGCAGCCTCCAATCTCATTTCCTTCCCTTAAATTGCCTCATCAACAGCTTTCTCTTTCATTGGAGGACGATGAAGATTTTGATTATTTTCCTTCTTTTCGTGAGCGAGGTCCAATCAAGACGCCATAGCTCCAGTAGAGGTTGAGATGGAAGGCCAGGTTGGTGTAGGAAAAGAAAGAGATGGATGGTTGAGGACGGAGAGGAGGATGGAGCAGGCGGAGTTTCAGCCTCTGCGCCAACGCTGTGACACCGAGCCTTTCCGGCAGGACTTGCATCTGTCCTTCCAGCTACAACGTCCAGAACTACGTAGACAGCAATTGCTGGTGGAACCCCAAGGCCTACTGCACCTGCTGCCCCTCCACCACCACCAACAATCGTAACCACTCCACCCTTCCAACCCACATCACCCTTCCAACCCACTAGAACTACTCACCTGCCCTAACGGCCAGCTTAGCAACGGGGCCTTTTGTTCTTTGGCTGGCAGCAGCTGCAGCAATGGCGTTTGCACCAATGTCTTCAACAGCGCCACATTCCTCAACAACGTCGTCTGCTGCCCCAGCACCAGCAACGGTTGCTTTGGCCTGGTCTTGGCGCGGTGATGGGGTGTGGAGGTAGGTGGAGGAAGTTAGCAGCAGTCCTTCTGCAGCTAATCCTTCAAACTTTTGATGCAATCGACCGACTGTTTGACCGAGGTGTTCATTTGCAGCACAGCTTACTTGTCCAAACGGGCAGCTCAGCAATAGTGCAGTGTCCTGCACTACAATAGGGACAAGCTGTACAAATGGGGTCTGCACCAGCGTCTTCAATCCATCTACATCGCAGAACAACGTCGTCTGCTGCCCCAGCACGAGCAACGGTAGTTTTGGCCTGGTCTTGGGGTGGTGATGGGGTGTGGAGGTAGGTGGAGGAAGTTTGCAGCAGTCCTGCAGCTAATCCTTCAAACTTTTTGATGCAATCATAGATATAAGAGTTACCAGCTTCTATACCATAGATGGTAAAGGAAGCATTTCTCCAACAAAATAGCTAGATGCGCTTATTTTCATGTGTTATAACTGAATAAATCAGTAAATCTGCTTGCTAAATATAGTGAAACGTTAATTAATGATGAAACATTAGAATACAAGTCTAAAATGCTACAGCATGAGCCACTTATGAATTGTCAATCATCAAACAGAACTAGACTAGGTGTGACAAAATCGTGATAAATTTTGAATAATATTATAAACTATTTTGAGTTAAAATTTTGACAGGTTCGACATACAAGGTATTCTCGGCTGTCGCCAAGATGCGCGGCCTCTGTTCCAAGAAATACATGAGCAAAATATATTATTAGTTGTTGTCGACTTTGTCTTATGAATTTTTCTATTTCTAAACATAACAAATTTAGGTTTTGTGAAAAAGCAAAAAATTACACCAAGCACCAAAAACAGCTTAAAAATACCAGCCAGGCGGACTTTCATGCAAAAAATCAGCCAATTTCGTTGAAAAACCAGTGATTTATGAATTTTCGTACTTTGAAACATCAAAAATTGAGTTTTGGGCGAAAATCGAAAAATTACGTCAAGCCCAAAAAATGGCCTGGAAATACCACCCAGGCGGTCTTTCATGCAAAAAATCAACCAATTTTGTTGAAAAACCAGTGATTTATGAATTTTCGTGCTTTGAAACATCAAAAAGTTGAGTTTTGGGCGAAAATCGAAAAATTACGTCAAGCCCAGAAAATGGCCTGGAGATACCTTCCAGGCGGACTTTCATGCAAAAAATCAGCCAATTTGGTTGAGAAACCGCGGAGGCCGGGCCCCGGAAAGACTCATATATATATATGCGACAGACGGATGCAAAAATGGGGTAACTGGTTAAGCTGGCCTTGGCCGGCCTCCGGAGCTCTGACTGCCCTGCCCTCCGCGGCAGGCGACCTGCGGCCGCGCAAAAAAAATCCACTGATCATTCATAAGCAGGCGGCAATTTATGGCAGGAATCTCGTCACCTGCGGGACAATTACAAAATTGGAACTAGAACTATTGTGCAAATTGAACTATTGGAACTATTGGAACTTTAGGACGAAAATTGGAACTATTTCCAAAAATTTTTAAATAACATGCTCTGGCGACCCCCAAATGCCCTAAAACGACCCGTACGGGTGCCAGATGTTTCTTAACGAATCTGCTACAATGCAGGGTGCAGTCATTGATACATTTTAGGGGGGTATCATGGCTCTACAATGAGTTTTTTGAAAAAAATGACAGTTGGTACTAAAAAATTAGTACTTATTAACAAAAATTGGTACTATTTAAAAAAAATAGTACCAATTTTTCAACGCCAATATTGACCCCATTTTTTAGTACCAATATTTGACCAAAATATGGTACTATTTCAAAAAAAATAATTTTTTTTTGAAATAGTTCTACTTTCTGGCATAAAATTGATACTAGATTTTAAAGTACCAATTCCGGAAATATTAAAAAAATTGCAAAATTCAAAAATGGAACTAATTCAGTGAAAAATTGGAACTAATTCGCCCCATTTGTATTATTGCCCTAATCGCCGAAATCACTCTATCAAATGCTTCTCACACACATTCCCAGCACTGTAGCGATTGTTTGCTGAACTTGACGAATTTCTTCCCCAAAATCACATCCAATCCCCAAAATCAACGACTGCACCCTGCATTGTAGCATATTCGTTAAGAAACATCTGGCACCCGTACGGGTCGTTTTAGGGCATTTGGGGGTCGCCAGAGCATGTTATTTAAAAATTTTTGGAAATGGTTCCAATTTTCGTCCTAAAGTTCCAATAGTTCCAATAGTTCAATTTGTACAATATCTGGTACCATCGGCAGGCCAAATGTGGGGCTCTTTTCTCCAAAATTTGCAAATGCCTCGAGAAAAAAGTCAAGGAAATACATTTCCTACTAGTGGAATCTGCTGCTTGGACACTTGCATTTTGTTTTTGGCGCGCAGTTCAGTGTCTCTTTCCATGCACACCCAAAAACAAAATGCAGATGATGCAGCAGATTCCACTAGTAGGAAATGTATTTCCTTGACTTTTTTCTCGAGGCATTTGCAAATTTTGGAGAAAAGAGCCCCACATTTGGCCTGCCGATGGTACCAGATATTTCTTCCACTTTTAATATAGGATAAAATGTATAAATACAAATTTTATATTGTTGATTATATATTTAATTAAAATTTTATTCGTAATAAAAAAAATTGTAAAAAAAACTTGTAAATTCGAAATTGAAAAATACAATGCAAAATTATTGGCACAGCTTATTTTACAGAAATTTTCTTTACTTATACTCAGGGCAGTCGATTTTTGGGAGAAAATAGCTTTAATTTTGGCCTGGCGATGGTACAAGTTGTTTTCTCAACTTCAAAGAAACTAAAATAAAAATGAATGATTGAGAAGGATCCGAACCTTCGAGTTTCAGTCATATGCACAATCGCTTAAACCACTACACCACTGGTGTATATGACTTGATTGTATAACTGAAGATCTAAGATTAATTAAATACTTGAGCCCCACGGACCCGGGGAAGGGGATTGGGGGAAGAAATGAATACCTACCATAGTGCGACGACTAAGTCCATGGCATTCAAAACCTTTCTTTCCAACCCCACTCCAGGTCCTCCTACGCTATCATTCCATCCCTTCCCTTCACGTTGCCCCTCGCTCCCCGTCACTGCAACCCCCCTCCCTCCGACGCCACCATCTTGTCTGCCTTCTGTGTACTCCCCACACTCTCCTACTTAACCCCCCCATTTCACCATCACGCCATCAGTCTGTCTCTCGCTTCAGCTTCACGTTCCGCATAAACTCCAATGGGGGCAGGGAGAAGATTAGGGCAGAGCTGGGCAGTGTGGGGCAAGAATCTACGCACAAACTCTTCCGCCTCTGAGTCAGACTGGGACCTAGACTGCACTAGTTGCACTTGGCAAGGCGCCCCTCCTACATCAACTCTCTGCCACTCTCCATCCCCTTCTTCAGCGCTATCTATGGGGGTAGAAGAAGCTGCAGGCAATGGGAGGGCAGAAGGAAGCTGACCTTGATGCTGTAGCGAAGGGTTAGAAGCTGGGTCCGGGTCGCCGAAGCGGAGTTGTGAAGAGGTGGAAGCTGGGTCCGGGTTGCCAAAGCAGGGTTGCGAAGTGCCGTCGGGGGAAGCGAGAGCGATGATGCAGGAGTGCTGTGACTCTGTCCTCCGAACTACTTTGTCTGAAACCTCTGCTACATCTTGGGAAGGGGCATTGGAGGGGAGGGTAGGAGATAATTGTGGGCGTAGGTGACGCGCGGCTAGTCTGAGGTGACTGAAGAGGGGGGTGTGGGGCGAGCGAGCTGTAGTGTCTGCGGTTTGGCGCATGCGCCTCCACCCCTGAAGGCGTTCATTCCAATGGGCGGGGGTGTAGGGGGTGAGGCGGTTGGGGCAAGTGGGGCAACAACAAGCGACTCCGCACTGGATGATACATATCATGGCCAGCAGAGCCAAAAGCATCTGCCAGGGGGACAGTGCCCCGCCTGTAACCCAGGCTGCGAATCCCCAGTCCCACTCCGCTGGTGCTGCCAGATGACTCACTTCCTCTCCCATCCCTTCTTCCCTACCCCCAAATTCAAACTCCTTCAATGCCTCTACTGCCTGCCGATGGGAAAACTGAGATTGCAATTGCAAAGCAGCAAAGGCGGGGTCTTGATGGAGATGGGCGTGAAATACCTGGTGCTGGAAGGTGTAGGATAGGCGTCGGGTTTGGACGGGCGAGGGGAGGTAAGGGAGTTGAGCTGGGATTCCCGTCGCATCCATCTCACTGCCGTCCACCTCAATCCACACTATCCTTCCACCCATACTCATCAACATCCTTTCCCTCTTCACACAGTCTGGTTCGGAGGGGGGAGTGGGAAGGATATGGTAGGTGTGAGTATTCATCCACCCTCCGTATGCCTTTTCGTTGGCTGAGAAACGGAGGGGCAGCCAATGGCAGTAGCAAAGGGGAGAGGGTTGAAACTGGTATTGGCCCGGCTTGATCAGCTGACAGGCTCTA
>JASANA010008526.1:0-16296 GCA_030248095.1 Ptycholaimellus sp. GST1_10
CTGGGAGGATTGGGTGAAGCCTAAATAAGCTTGTAAAAACATCTGGCATCCACCGCCCCTACATGGGAGGATTGGTGAGCCTAAATAAGCTTGTAAAAGCATCTGGCATCCACCACCCTACATGGGAGGATTGGATGAGCCCAAACAGGCCTGTAAAAGCATCTGGCATCCACTGCCCTGACATGGGAGGATTGGGTGAGGGCTAAATAGGCCTGTAAAAGCATCTGGCATCCACCGCCCTACATGGGAGGATTGGGTGAGCCTAATAAAGCTCCTGGAAAAGCATCTGGCATCCACCGCCCTACATGGAAAATAATGGAGAATAGTTGGATAAGTTTTCGGGGGGCAACTGTTGAAATTTTAAAAAATATTTTAAAGAATTTAAATACATCTAAAGTTCAATTAAATTGGGTGGGGGTGTAGATGTATGAGATAAGGGCAGGCAGTTGGAATAAAAAAAATTTTGGTGTGTTTAAATAGGTTTAAAGGTTTAAAGCTCCTTTAACATTGGCGGGATAGTTGGATAGTTGGATAAACTCACAAAAATGGCAAATTTTGAAGCTTTCTGGCGGTTTTCTAATATTTCCATAATTTATAAATATTTTCCGCTTCTGTGGCCCCAATTTTTGATGTCTATGCATCAAAATGGACCCAAAACCATAAAAAGAAGTCCAATTTAATAAAAATATTTTTTCATGATTTTATGACCCCATTAAAAAATCAAAAACTAAATTATGAAAAGGTTTTTGGCATGACAGTTAAAATTTGATAACAGGGATTTTATTTAGCACTGAATTTGCAGAAACAGACGTAAACAAATGGGGGAGGACACAAGTTTTAAAAGGCAAACGGCTGGGGGGCAATTTGGTGATAGAAGAAGGCAAATGGTTGGGGGGGGCAATGGGTTGGAGTAATGTTTTTGGGCTGCATGGATCCCGCTACACGGGTGCTTAGCTTTTTTCATGCATTAGCCTCTTTTATTGGTCTACTGACTCTTTTAGGGACTCCCACCCAGTGGCCAAATTACAGCCACACCAAGTGAATAGAACACCTGGCTGTCCTCAAGGGACTTCAAAAATTTAGGTACCCAACCGAGGTAAGGTTAGGCTGCCTAAGAATTAGACTGGTTTGCCTAATTGCTGTGAAAATTTATCTGTAATGACTAAAACTTCGCCACAATGAGTAGCTTCCAAAACTGCGCAGTTCAAAAACATTGAAAAAACTCACATTTTCAATGTTTTAAGCACTTTCCCATGATCGGTGCAAGCTGTTCCCCTCAAAATCGTGTTCTTTGACCCCAATTTACCCAAAAACACCTTCACCTCCTCACCAGAAGCTTCCCCCATGGCGCGCGAAATGCTCACTCACAGGACAGGCTCCTCTATTATATATATGGACTAGGTTGGGAGAGGCCTGCGGCGCACATCATAAATGTTGCTTAATGCTTTGTATTTTTTTGTTAATTAATATGTTGAATTTAAATATTAAACATGTCTTTAATTATTTTTTAATTGGTTTATTTTTGACCGCGGAGCGGCCCGAAGGGCCGCTCCGCGGTCTATAGAGGTTACTAAACTTTTGTCCTCATATATATATATATATATATATATATATATCTGGAAATGCTGTACACGGGCGAATTCTCAACGGATTTGGACAAACTTTTTTTTTCCTGAAAGGTAATAATGTTTTAGGAAGATATCGCCGGTAGGAAGCGGTCCCCGAGCATTTGAAACATCTTTTTTTGGGTAGAAAGGTTTAAACATTGCAATATACAGTTTTTGCGCTGTAGCTACTGTAATCTTGAGAATTGCACAGACAACTTGAGTTTTTTTGTTCACAAGTCGTATATAACAATTCCAAATCTGTGCTTACTTTTGAAAATGGTTGAGAAACCACAGACTTTCCCCTCTTGAGTGACAAACTTTTGCGCATGACAATAGTATCAATAATTAGTAGCAGCTGAACGGCTGATAATTGAACAGAACACTTGAGGTTTTTTGTTCACAAGTCGTATATAACGATTCCAAATCTGTGCTTACTTTTGAAAATGGTTGAGAAACCACAGACTTTCCTTCTTGAGTGACAAACTTTCGCGCATGACAATAGCATCAATAATTAGTAGCAGCTGAACGGCTGATAATTGAACAGAACACTTGAGTTTTTTTGTTCACAAGTCGTATAAAACGATTCCAAATCTGTGCTTACTTTTGAAAATGGTTGAGAAACCACATACTTGCCCTCTTGAGTGACAAACTTTCACACATGACAATAGCATCAATAATTAGTAGCAGCTGAACGGCTGATAATTGAACAAAACACTTGAGTTTTTTTGTTCACAAGTCGTATATAACGATTCCAAATCTGTGCTTACTTTTGAAAATGGTTGAGAAACCACAGACTTGCCCTCTTGAGTGACTAACTTTCATGCATGGCAATGGCATCAATAATCAGTAACAGCTGAACGGCTAAGAATTGAACAGAGGACTTGAGTTTTTTTGTTCACAAGTCATATATAACGACTCCAAATCTGTGCTTATCTGTGCAAATCTGGTTGAGAAACCACAGAACTAAGCGCTCCGCGGTCACCTATTGCGCTTTGCGCCATATACTTGTTTATTTTCGTTTGTGGTCTCTGCATTTTTATGGTATGGGCCTGTGACGCACATCATAATTTTTGGTAATTTCTTAAATAGTTTTGGTTTATTTATTATTTGCAATTAAATTTAACAATTTCAACGCCATTTGGCAGGTAATCCAGTTTCTATTGAATGAAAAAAATTAAAATGAAAATCAAAGCCATTTTTATTAGGGCTGCATGGATCCCGCTACACGGGTGCTCAGCTTTTTTCATGCATAAGCCTCTTTTGGGGTCTGACGACTCTTTTAGAAACCCCTACCCAGTGACCAAATTACAGCCACACCAAATGAATGCTAAAGCAAACACCTGGCTGTCCTCGAGGGACTTCAAAGATTAGGCAGCCAAACCTATAAAGGAAAGGCTGCCTCGAAGGACGCTGGTTTGGAGACATGTTCAGAAATATATGTTTAATGAGTGCAACATTGACAGATTGGATACCTGCACAAATCTGCGCAGATGCAAAACATTGGAAAAACCCAGTTTTTTGACGTTTTAAGCACATTCCCATGCTATCGTGTTCCCCGGCCACGTTTTACCCAGAAAGCTCCTAACTTCTAAGGTACAGCTTGAATTCGGACTGCGCGGCGTGCTCACGCTACGGACACGTCTCAGCTTTTATATTATGGACAAGGTATTCTCGGCTGTTGCCAAGATGCGCGGCCTTTGTTCCAAGTAATAAGCTTAGCAATAATTCATTTTAACTGCTTCATGATATCGCCGCAGCAAACGTATCTGCCAAAATTAAGCTAAGTTTATTGAAAAACCATAAATTTATGGAGGTTCGAATTTTTGAAACATCAATATTTTAGGTTTTTGACTGTAAATCATGAATTAATAAATGTGTCAAAAAGTTATATTATCAACTTAAAGATATCACCATGACAGACGTACATGTCAAAATTCAACTGATTTCATTGAAAAACCATCGATTTATGGATGTTCAAATTTTTGAAACATCAAGATTTTAGGTTTTTGGTAATAAATTGAGAAATAACAAGTATTTCGAAAATTTATTTTGCCAGCTTCAATAAATCACCTTGACGGACGTACCTGCAAAAAATCAGCCAATTTCATTGAAAAACCAGCGATATATGATTTTTGGTACTTTGAAACATCAAAATTTTAGGTTTTGGGCGAAAAACGCAAAATAATGCCAAGCGCAAAAAATGGCCTGGAGATACCACCCAGGCGGACCTTCATGCAAAAAATTAGCCAATTTCGTTGAAAAACCGCGGAGTACGGGCCTCGGAAAGACACATATATATATATAGATATATGCGGACAGACGGACGCAAAAATGGGGTAACTGCTTAAGCTGGCCTTGGCCGCCCGCCGCTTCGGGCAGGGCGCCAGAGCTCCTCCGGCCTCCGGGCACGGGTGCTACGGCCCCTACGCTTCGCCTAGCATGCTTCGCATGCTAGGCTACGCTCCGGGGCCTCCGCACCCATGCCCTACGGCCTACGGAGCTCTGACTGCCCTGCCCTCAGCGGCAGGCGGCCGTCGGCCGCGCAAAAATAACTGAAATGAATACAATTAATCTATTAAATCTCCAAAGCAAATTAATTTTGATTAAATTGATGATTTGATTTCATTTTTTTATTGCGAAATCAATGGTTTGCACAGAAAACTGCAGTGAGATTTTCACTGAAGCCATATGCATGAAATTCAGCTGGATTCAATTGCAGACCCTTCCAATATTCAGCAATTGAAAGAATCTTCACAATCCAGATTCACATTCTTCCAGATTCGTCAAATGTGCAAATAATTTTTTAGCAATTCGTTTTTAGTGGTTTGTTCATCGATGGTATTTATATATGTTCAGAATTTGTGTGGATTTTCCGTTTCTTTCCGTTTCATTCATAAGCTTTCTGTTTTCTTTTTTATTTTTGCTTGGTTCTATCGTTTTCTTTTGTTAACTTTGTCCTCATTTTATTGCATCTATTTAGTTTTAATTTTTTATCTGATATTTATTTTAGTTTTTCGATTTTGTATTTGTCTCAGTCAAATTTCAGTGTTGTTTTGATTTGCATTTAGGGATGCTTTCTCTTCCATCGTGAGTGCAGACCTTTTTAAAGAGTGCTCCCTTTAGCTATTCAATGATCTTTTGTGTTTTATAAATCAATCGAAATTAATCAATTATTATTTTGCATATTTCAGATTTATTCCAGCATATCCAGAATGCCCCTTTGATCTGCTAAAATAACATGGAAAATGGATTAAAGCAAATATCAAAAAAGCGCAGTTTAGGTTTTTTATGACATATTATATTGGTTACGGTTTAGCAGTGAAATTAAATAAGAAGTAAATAGTTAATTAGGAAGTTAAGAATGGTTGGGCTGCATGGGTCCCGCTACACGGGTGCTCAGCTATTTGCATGCATTAGCCTCGTTTTTGGTCTATTGACTCTTTAAGGAACCCCGAACCCACCCAGTGGCTAAATTACAGCCACACCAAGTGAAAGTAACACCTGGCTGTCCTCAAGGGACATCAAAAAGAAGACACCAAACACCGGAAATGTTCAGTTGCCCTCGGAGAAATGCTTATTTATGTGGTCTTCTAACCTTCCTTTGTTCAATTTATGAAATCGCAGCTCACCAGGTACAGTTGCAAACTGCGCAGATTCATAATGCCCGAAAAATGGCCTAAAATTGAACAATATTGCCATTTTCGAGGTATAAAAACAATTTTTGCAACCTGGGGGAGTTCTGATTGAGTTTCGGCAGCCCTGAATTACCCTAAAAACATCATTTAAACGCCAAAAAGGCAGAATTGGGACTGCGCGGCGTGCCTTCGTTACAGACAAGGCCTAGCATTCATATACTGGATATATAACTGGTACCATCGGCAAGCCGAAATAGAGCTCTTTTCTCCTGAAAAAATCGATTGCCCCGAGTGTAAAGCCAAAGAAATTGCCCTATTACTAGTGAAATCTGCTTGTGGGGCATTTGCATTTTGTTTTCGCGCGCAGTTCCAGGGCTCTTTTCATGCGCGCTCAAACAAAATGCAGGTGACACAGCAGATTTCACTAGTAATAGGGCAATTTCTTTGGCTTTACACTCGGGGCAATCGATTTTTTCAGGAGAAAAGAGCTCTATTTCGGCTTGCCGATGGTACCAGTTATTTCCTCACCTTTAAAAGAATTCAAAAATATTCCATTAGTAGTAGATCAATTTCGTTGGCTTTGTGCTCGGGGCAGTCAATTTTTGGGAGAAAAGTTTACTCTTGGCTTGCCAATGGTACCAGATATTTCCTCAACTTTAAGCATGAAAGAAATAAAATTAAAAAAATTGATATTATATTATAAAAATAATCATTTACAAAAACAAAATATTTGCTAGTAAAAATAAAATAATTATTAATAAAATGAAAAATTTAGAAGCCAGCGAAAAGTTAATCATCTTACCACTACACCACAGGGGCGCATGGATTTAGCTGGAAATTAGCCTATTTTTAATGCACAAATCTGCGCAGTTGACGACCCGAGGGAAGGGGTTGGGGGGATGAAATGAATACCTACACCCGTTCTTGGAGTAGATGCGAAGAAGGGAAGGGAAGGGAAGGGAAGGGAAGAAGGGAAGGGAAGGGAAGGAGTTCGTGCGGCACTTTTGTTTGCAAATTTTCAAAGCAAAGGCAGCCATATTTTGCTAATTTTCGCGAGTACCCCCCACAATTCGATGTTGTTCTTTCCAATGCTGCAAAAATCTCATCAATTGGTGCAGGCAATGTTGAGAAAAATGCTTATCAGTTTCAAGATCTGGCAAAAACCCTCAAAACATACACCTGGGTCGAAAAGAGGGGCTGGGCGCTGACACTCCGCTAAAGCTCCGTTCGCGCCAGCCCAATATGCGGACAGACGGACACAAAAATGGGGTAACTGCTTAAGCTGGCCTTGGCCGCCCGCCGCTTCGGGCAGGGCGCCAGAGCTCCTCCGGCCTCCGGGCACGGGTGCTACGGCCCCTACGCTTCGCCTAGCATGCTTCGCATGCTAGGCTACGCTCCGGGGCCTCCGCACCCATGCCCTCCGGCCTACGGAGCTCTGACTGCCCTGCCCTCCGCGGCAGGCGGCCTTCGGCCGCGCAAAAAGCTTAAAACCCCATTGATCTGCTTGTGCCCTTAGATTGCCTTGCGATCAGCCCTACCTCAAAATATGGCGACTTTTTTCACCAATTACCTGAATTACCTAAGAACCCTTGGGTCATGAGCCAAAAACTCTTAAACTGAATTTGGCACTCAATTTCCGTCTAAAAAACGCAGAACAATTTTTGAAAAAGGCTTGGGCCCATATAATTATTGAGGAATTTCTGCACCAAGCTTCAGATTCGGCCTTTGTTTAAACATACGGCACTTCCTGCCTTTTTGTGAGGTATAACATGGAGCAAAAGTGTCCAAAAAATCCAATCATGAGTCAGGGTTGAATTCAAGGCAAACCAAGGGCACAAACAGATCAAGAAGATCGTAAGCTTTCGATTTATATCCAATTTTTATGGGTTTTGGGGGAAAACGACCAGGAAATAGCAAGTGTTCGACATGAACTGAACCAAAACACAAATTTTCACAAATTTTCGAACTTCCCGTTTGGAGCTGTTGTGGACCAATTTTGGTGAAGTTACATAAAAATGTATGAAGATTCAGATTTTGCAATAAAAATGGGGGTCCGAAAATTTAGGTCCGCCCGATTCTGGCTCCTCTCAAAAAACGTCTCTTAAGAGGCCTTTTTTGAGAGGTTCAAAAGTTGGTTGCAGAAAAATTTTTTGACCCCCTTTTTTTATATTTTTTTTTTCGAAACTAGACATAATTCTAAGGCTTTTGGTGCCCTGAGAGCAGTCAAAACTCAAAATTCAATTTTTGGCGAATTTTTGAATATTCAAAAATGGCTATTTTTTCAATTGCTTATAGCGCCAGTGTTTCTAATCGGATTTTGACGATTCGACAACCATTCGAACCGTCTTGACGAGTAGAACATTTAGTTTTTTTTCAACTCTCTATGATCAAGTGCAGTTGCGTTATTCATAAAAAACCGATTTTCAGTGTTTTAAAATTTTGCTAAATTTTTGATTTCGATATCAAAACTCAAGTTTCCGCATTCGGCACCCAAATTTTCTGAAAATTCAGGTAAATTTATCTAGCGTATGATGGAAGAACTTGTACCACGAGAGATATTATAGGTTGAAAATGAAAACTAACATTTTGGGCATATGTTATAACATAGGCAAAAAAATGCCCAAAATTTTTTTGTCTCAGAATCTCAATTTTTTGCCCCAGAAAACCATTTTAGGCATTTTTTCGCCTATGTTATAACATATGCCCAAAATGTTAGTTTTCAATTTCAACCTTAAATATCTTTCGTGGCACAATTCCTTCCATCATACGCTTTGGTCAATATAGGTAAAATTACCTGAATTTTCAGAAAATTTGGGTGCCGAATGCGGAAACTTGAGTTTTGATATCGAAATCAAAAATTTAGCAAAATTTTAAAACACTGAAAATCGGTTTTTTATGAATAACGCAGCTGCACTTGATCATAGAGAGTTGAACAAAAAAAACTAAATGTTCTACTCGTCAAGACGGTTCGAATGGTTGTCGAATCGTCAAAATCCGATTAGAAACACTGGCGCTATAAGCAATAGAAAAATAGCCATTTTTGAATATTCAAAAAATCGCCAAAAATTGAATTTTGAGTTTCGACTGCTCTCAGGGCACCAAAAGTCTTAGAATTATGTCTAGTTTCGAAAAAAAATATAAAAAAATGGGGGTCAAAAAATTTTCTGCAATCCCCTTTCAGAGACATTTGACCTTCTCAGTAAAGCCCTCTTAATAACTTACGCAAGCTTTCATAAAATATTTCTAACCAGCGCAACTTTGTTGTCAAGGTGGACTAATAGTGCTGAGAGGAGAAGGGAAGCTTCAGTAGTTTTTATCTTCTGATAAAACTGTCCTTCCCCTCCTAGTGTATATGTAGTTCCAGGCTAGATGAAGAAAACGTGGGTACCTTGAACGACTTGGTTTGGATAGTAATAGATATCGAAGTTTCCGATGGGGTCGGAAAGGAAAAGACTGCCACATCCTTTCATGCTCGGAGAATTCCAGATGAACTCGCTCATGTCCACTTCCCACTCCGTCTAAGAGCGCTCATTCCCTTCACGTCTTTTGTGGTTTGCCTTACTGGTTGAGGACGACGAATGGGCTCGGACTCGGTGAGATTGCGGAAAAGACGCCCCGTAAGCAGCGGATGCACATTCACCAAGGAATTGTCCGCCACCTTCAATCAATCAACCATAAAACCACCTTTTACCTGGCCTGCGTCACACCTTGTTATAGCCGTTGAAGAAGAGGAAGCCCATCTGTTCCATCAGCGCCGAAGTGTTGGGCATGTGGCGGCGGAATTGATTAAGAGAGGCGCTTTCCAGAACCAGCAGATCGATGCTCAATCTCCCCGCTGACTGCTTCTAGCAAGTGGAGAGATGGGAAGGGCAAGTTGGGGAGGAGATGGGTGAGGAAGAACTTTGAAGGCTTTCTGGGCCAATCGCTGGTCAATGTGGGCAAAAGCGCTGCTGACACTTACATTGCTTCGCTCAGCGTCGAGGTAGCACTGAACTTTGTACTGGTCGTGTGGCACCTATCAAAAAAATCATTCGTCAGACTCTGTGGGAAAATTCTCATATAAAATTTATGATAATTTTTGGCCAACTCAGATCAAACGTAAAAGTCACAATTTCCGCGAAAATTTTTTTGTGAAAATTGTGGCGTTGAGAAATATTTCAAAGCGAATCGTTTTCTTATTAAGGTGGTTTCAATGGCCGTCAAAAGATCGAACCCGTGAATGAGAACTAAATTTACGGGCAATTAAAATAAGTCATTTTCAATGAAATAAACATTTGGAGAAATTCTAATTTTGAATTTGACCGCTCAAACTCTACCTAAAGCCAACATGTGTCGCTCTGAGAAGAAAATATGAAAAAGTACCGTTTATTGGCAAAACGTTCTGGAGTTTTTTTCGGTCTCAGACTTTAAAAAAAATAACCCAAATAGAATTGTTTTCAACAGGCCGCCAAGGGCCGATGAAAAGGGTCTCCTCTTCATGTGGCTTGAGACCACTAGCAGGACTGATACCACGGTAGTCGCAAACTGCTCCTTCCCTTAGCTGCAGAAACCCGTCAGCATCCTCAAAAATAATTGGAGAAGCTGTTTAAAAACTTTTCTTATGGGAAATTATTGGTTTTGAAAAGCAATCAAGGGTGCACTGATCTAGAAGGATAGAGGGCTAAAAGAAGGAAAGATGAAGCAATAAATCAGAACCTGGTGAAAGGGCAAAAGGGCAGGCGAGCACTGCAGGCTGGGTTGATCCCAAGCACCGTCGATAGTGCAATCTTTGGGCTCTAATAATGGATATGCACAGGAATTTTCCAAGAAAAGCCCAGCGACATGCCCCTTTACATCGGTTTTGCTTCAAATCATCTTCCTAAGAAGCCTAGAAGAACAAAATAGACGATAATTTTTTTAATTAATTGATTAATAAAAACATTATTTTTTTCATCAATTCTTTTGTTTAATTTAAATGTATTATTTTTATTTATAGTGAGAGTGCCAACATTTACACCTCCTCGCATTTTGATAAAACTTTTTTAGTTAGTGGGCATAAAAATAAGGTTACGAACATATTAAGTTTTTTCATTTTAGAAGAAAAATTTTTCCCAAAAAAAATCCAAATTTTTTTGTGTTGTAGCACACACGTATATGCCCTAAGATTTAGCATAGGCAAAATATTTGCTGCAAAAGTTTTTCAAGCAAAAAATTAGCAAAAAATAGGGGGCTTTGATTCAAGGATTCTCTCATCTCTCATTCTATGATTCAGAATGCTTTCAAGGCTATTGGTTGGATTTTCCTGTATTTTAAGAAAATAGGCGCAAACGAAATTTCCATCTGGCGCAAAAAAAATTTTTACTATGAAAATGCAATTTTTATATTTTTGAAAAGCTCAAAAATTGATTTTTTGAAAATAAATTGACAGGAAACAATCGCAGGTAGTTGAACTAAAAAGTATTTAAAAAAACATAAATATATTAAAAAAATATATGTAACACAAAATTAGTTTTTGTACGTCCAAATGTTTTACCTCTCAGAAAATTTCTCTCAAAATCTTAAGCCACAAAAATTGGGAAAAATGAAAGTGCTGTGAAGCGCTCACCCCATGCACTGACCTTTGAATGATTGGAGGATATGGCAGGCTGATAAAAGAATGTATTTCTAG
The DNA here is from genome assembly GCA_030248095.1 of Ptycholaimellus sp. GST1_10. Lineage (NCBI taxonomy): Eukaryota > Metazoa > Nematoda > Chromadorea > Chromadorida > Chromadoridae > Ptycholaimellus > Ptycholaimellus sp. GST1_10. The sequence continues at coordinate 10,890 of JASANA010008526.1, forward strand.
AGGTTGCGGGAGATATAGGCAGAGCATGAAGAGGAGTGCAATCAGCACGATGAGAATCAGCGCGCGCTGTCCTTGCGAGACGATGTCCTCAATAAAAAAGCATTGCACCGCCCGCAATAAGATATCTTTACAACCTTTGGCCATGAGCTAAGACTGCAAAAGCTCTTTGCCATATTGCCGACGAATACGCCTGTGTCAGTCCACCTTCAATTCAGCTATAGAGTAGTTCGCAGGCTATGCTAGCGCCCAAAATGTTTGTGCGTAATACTTGCTTACGGCTACATGAGAAAGGTAGGGAAAGAATAAAGCGAAGAGAGGAGGAGAAAACGAAAGGAATGGCTGAGGGGTATGATATAAATATAACGAACATAATCAACTGTGCTAAATTCACTGTCCAACGCCAGACCTCTTCACTCGAGCATTTACAACCGGGGAAGCGGAGGGCCTCTCTCGAAGCCGTGAGGGCGATTCTTGATGCTGACATTGCCAACACTACCTAAGTATCTGCCTCACCTGTTCATGCTCCAATCATCTATATTCGCCCAATCTCACTAGCCGACCTCTTCTTCATGTTCAGTTTCACCTTGTAGTGATTCTGTCATCCTTCTCGTCCTTGGACGGTGATAAAGAAAAGAAAAGAAAGAAACCGTCCCCAGCTTGAATACTGATCGCCCGTCTGCTGCCCTGCCAAAAAGGCTGACTCCGAGGAAATCGAGAAAGTCCAACGTAATTGTGCACGCTTTATCATGCGCTTTTGCCGCTTAGCCCAGCAGGAAGTTACCATGCACCACTAGCATTCCCAGACGGCGCATAATAGCTTACTGCCGACCAGACGGCGTATAATAGCTCCTGCTTCTTTGGAAATGCTAATCCAATTGCCTCCAGAAAAGCACAGAGGAATAGCCACAGGTAAACTGGCATGGCTGCCCAGTTTATTTCCCTTTCATCGGTTGTTCATTTGTGCCTTTGCATTTGTTCAAAGCTGGTTGCCGTTTTAGAGGAAAATTTAGGCAAAACTGCCGCGGACTCAGGTCATCTAAAGGCAACATTTGCCAAAACGCAACCAAAAGATTAAAACTAAATTTTAAAAAAGTTTGTGCACAAGTTAACAAAACTCTTACCATCATACGCCATTTTTACGACAACAAATGTCATAAACTATAACAAAAGTAGTAAATGATGCAAACATTATGCCTCAGAAATCCGGAAAAGAAAGCGAAATGGAATCAAGCAAAATTTCTGGATGGCGAATTCTTTGGCTGCTTTGTCTGCTGAGCTTGGAATTTGTGGAAGGAAAGCAATGTCTACACGGCCTTGTCAAAAGCGATTTGAAGATGGACAAGCTGCATATCAACAACGATGATTCATGCAAAAGCTGCTCAGTCACCGTTTTAGTTGGCTCCAAGGCTAAGGCTTCACCTGCTACCGATGATCTTGCTCTTAGCTTCGATTGCTCTAAATTAGGCAAGGATAAATGTGAAAATCAGCTTAAAAAGATTCGCAGCTCCGAATATGTGGATTTTGTTGTGGCAAAAAAGCTTAGTTCAGACACGCATTATCTCTATTCTTGCGATGATTCCGCTCATTTGGGCAACCCCAACCAGCTGCTCATCGACTACAAAAACGCCAATCCATCAGAAGCTGTTGCGAAGACATTTGTGGAAAGCATTATTTCGTCATCCCTGAATTTCAACGATAATCACAAATGTGCTGAAGGATTTGTCTGGGAGAGCAGCCCTTCCCAAGACATTTCCAGGTCCACAAACTGCGTTCAGTGTTTTCGCTTAGTCGACTACTCCCAGAGCCCTTTGACTTTTCAGCCAACTGGACATTATGAGCTAGTCCTCAGATGTGTAAGAAATACTTCGTGCACTGCTTACGAACGAATGTTTACGCAACACATTAGGAAATATTACCCTAACGTGCACCTACTGAATGCAACTTTTTGCACCTCAGGCGAATTGGACGAGAATCTTCCAACCAGGGGCGGGATCCAAAACGTTAGACACCATTTGCCATGGACAGACATAGACGTCGAATCAGACGTCTAATGGATGTGCGACATTGTCTGACTGCTGATCCAAAAGTGATGGACATTGTTTGCCATGGTGTTGGACGTCTGACGCCCTGTCGAAAGGCGTCGAACTGTGTCAAACAGCTGATCCAAAAGTTTCAGCCACAATTTGCCATCTCATCAGACGTCTAACACCTGATCCAAAACATAAGACGCAATTTGCCTCAGTTAGCCATCACTGTGAAATGTTCAAAGGGGAGGCCTGCAGCCCTGAATTGCAAGGAAATGGAGGCTACCTCGGCTTTCATGCAGAGGAAATAGCTGGTTTTCACCCTAATGGATTTTTTTGGCCTGAAAAATTTTCGGCAAGACTGGCTTCATTTAAATGATGTTTTGGATTTTTAGCGCTTTTTATGCCTATCTCGAAGAAAGGTATTTTATTGTTTTTGTTTTTCAATAAGAACAACAATTCTTCAAAACGAAAACATCAGACATGTAAAAAAAGTTAGAAGCATCAGACATCAAGCATCAGTAGCAAATTATTATTTTTATACTGAAATACTTCTAATGAGAGGATTTGTCTCAAACATTAGCACAAACGTGGGCCGCATAAATTCAGAAAGTACTCATGCTATATGTGACCAAAATCAGTATAATAATGAAATATATGAGGCTTGAGACTAATAAAATGGCAATGGCCATGACTAAAAGCACCAAGGATATAGACGGCTACAAGATATGGGAGCTTTTGGGCTGTTTTTGTTCAGTGTCCAACCATGTCCAACGCCCTAAGCGGTCAGACATGGCCATAAGGAGGAATGTCTGACTGTGTCGCATGTCTGACGCCATGTCTAACGTTTTGGATCACTAGACATGGGACTAGACAAGCATCAGACACCGTCAGACATCCGTCAGACAATGCTAGACACTGTGTCTAACGTTTTGGATCAGCAGACATTGGACATGATTAGACACTGTCTACGTCAGACATGATTAGACAATGTCTGACAACGTGTCTAACGTTTTGGATCAACGGACATTGGCCAATGTCTGACGGTGTCTGACGCTCCTATGTTTTGTACATGTCTGATGTCTGATGTCTGACGTTTTGGATCCGGCCCCAGCTACACTTGCAGAGTCGGCCTGCCACCTGACGAGGCCTACGTTGGCAACTGCTTCTTTTGTGGAGCTGAGCTGATTAGACGAGATGGCGCTGAAGAGAAGGACCCAGCCAGCTACATTCTACTTCCCACTTGCGCCATTGACGATGCCCAATTTCTCAATCTACCACCTGGCTATCATCGTGTCTATAATGGGTCCGAGCCCCTCAACCAGTGCAAGGCTGACAAATGCAATCTGGCCTTTCTCAATGAAACGCTTCCGGACAAGGTGACCAAGAACATTCCTGTCCTACAAGGCATGCATCCCTCTGCTCTTGGCTCCAGGCTTTACTGCGTAGAAGGCCACATTACATGGAAGAAGGAACTCGATTTTCTCCATCTTGCGGACAATGACAGTGTCACCAAGAAGCTGTGCACAAGCTGTGCTCTGAATGTTCTGGCGCTTTCGGATGTTGGCAATGCTTCAGTGCAAGACCCGACGCTATATTTCAGCTGCTCTAGCTCTTTCGGCAAACAGTGCAATCTAGACCTCAGCAAGACGCCGTTCAAATCCTACAAATCCTACTTCCAAAGCTGTACTAACGATGCTTCCGCAGGATACCCTGGAAATTTTCTGTCATCCTATCAAAACAACAAGCAGTCCATCGCGAGTACAAGTTTGGTGGACAGCTTTGTTTCTGAACTTCTGCCCTTTGTCCAGTCTCAGGTGCCCATCTCCCGCAATCTCACCTGTGCTTCTTCTGAAGAGCAACTAATCGCCGATCCAGTAACAATGTCAAGTATAAGAGTGGTCAGCAATATATGCTTCCTCTGCCATCGCCTGTCATGGTTCCCCTTCGACCCGGCCACTCTTCAGCCTACTGGTGGTGTAAGAACACTTCACATACTAGGCTGCACCCGACCCGAATTCAGCTGCGACAATGCTGGACGACTTTTGCGTAAAGTATTTCCAGCTACACCTGCGTACTACGTCAGCCACTGCTCCAGTGAGAACATGGGCAACCTTCTTCCTACCGTCGCCTGCCCCGTAGGTATTCCCTCTCACTATCACAATCCATTCTATTTCCTTTCTCCATCACAAACTATCGTCGACATCGTCCAAGACTGTCGCTTCTGCGCCGCCGAGCTCATCCGCAAGAAGGCTGGCGATCGGAAGGACCCCAGGAGCTACATCCTCCTCCCCATCTGCGCCTACAAAGAATTCGACTACATCCACATGCCACCTGGCTACGAGTTGGCTCTGGACCACTCCGACAAGGCAAAACATCCCCTCTACAACTGCACCAGCGACCGATGCACCCTGTGTCCGGAAGCGCAGCAGCAGCCATCCATCAACTTAGGATCGGCAGAGCCACCTGGCTTCAAGCTACAAAAGCAAGGCTAGGACAGACAGAGGCGCCGACCTGCCCCCACTGCAACGCTCCCGAAGAGGACACCGAACAACTCACCCTCACCTGCCCCAGATGGAGAAGAGAGAGGAGACGCACCCTGGGCCCCCATCCACGAATCGACTGCCTACAGCTTCGCCCTGAGGACGTGGCGGAGTTTCTGTCTCTGTTGCCCGCGACACCACCTGCGGGACGGATGCATCCGAGGATCATCCGCCGGAACTAGCACGCACGCACGCACCTATGGACCCTGCCCTTCTTTGTTCTGCTTCTATCCCTCTGGGTGTCGCAGGATATCCCCCGCCCTGCGCAACCTTACGCCTTGGCAATTCCCTTCCACCTCTACGACCACCACCACAACCACAACCATCACTACTACAAGCACCCGTGCCGCTGTAAAGGCAAGGCCCAGCTGGCCACTGCAGCAGTATCCACAACCTTCTCCAGACCACGACCACGATGGAGGCGACGACGATGGCTTAAATGGGAGAAACCCCGATGGATGGAGTTCCGTGTGGAGGAGTGGCTGTGAACAAGTTGCTCATCATCATCTATCGCCCTTGCTCAGCATCGTCGCCAGCTTTGAAAGTGCGCCTTCACTAGCTGAAACAAGTTTGATTGTGATTTGAAAATTTTTTTAATTGATGAAAATTTGTTTTAGCAGTTCTAAATAAGAACGAGGATACCTTTTGTTTATCGCGTTACGTTTGTCTTGAGTGCTCAGGGGATGGAGAAAAAGACAGCAATACGACATATTCATCATAAAGTTTCCTCCCATTGCGCTTTGATTTTCCCATTTATTTGTATTATTTTCGCTGATTCACTAGAGCAATACGTTTTATGTAACTTCTTCGTTCAGTTACGTATCTGTATTGCTGCGGGAT
>JASANA010008527.1:0-11396 GCA_030248095.1 Ptycholaimellus sp. GST1_10
CCCCTCAACATGCCTTAAGTGCAAAGGCTACTCTGCTGCTGGTCAACCTGTATATCTTGTCCAAAGCAGGCCATGTACACCCGTTTCTGTCAAGTACATTAGTCAAGTAGTGCCCTATTTCATCAGCTACGCTCATCAATTTCAGGCCTCTGTCTGAAGCCAAGCAAAGCAACGGAACCGTTTCCAAGCCAGTCTTCACTCCGCAGCCACCGAACATGAAGGCCAACAAGTTCACGGAGACGGTGGAGAGCATGGGGAACGTGTTGGAGACGATGAAGCCCAGCGAGTGGCAGGGCGGCTTCAACTCCAGTGACGCCATCAAGGACACCACCTGCGGGCAACCAGACACACCTGCTCCACACCTTCAAAAGGTACCTTTTTGACCCCATTTATTTTCAATTTCATATTCTATTGGCTAAGGTCTGTGAGTCGGAGGACTACTCAAACATCGTACCCTACAAGATTTTCGAAGAGCCTGAGCTGGATCTCGAGCAAGAGGAAATGAGACAAAAGGCTCGGGATGAAGAAATCAAGGTCATTTATTCTTTTCTTTTCTCAAACTGAACCATTCACTAAGCATAAACTTTGCAGCGATTGGTGGACATGGCCATGAGCTTCTTCCACGTCATGGCGCACCTCTTCATGCGCATGGAGGAGTTCAACTTTGGCAACTGCTACGCCACCCTAGCCGACATCATCAATTCAGAACACCAGGTTTTTTTGTTCGAGCACTGTCCACACAAAATATTTTGAGACCAAGCAAATGCAGATGTTGGCGGGAAAGAAGGGCGTCAAAAGCTACCTCGCCAACTGTGTCAAGCTCTTCCAGACTGTTGTGCTTGATGACGACACCATCGAAACCGTCATTAGCACCACTCTACCTTTCATGCAGGTTTCTTTTAGACAAACTTTAGTTTAGATTTTTATATCTTCAGTATTAAAACAATCTTTAGATTAGCCAAAACAAATAATATTTCATCTTATAAGACACAGAATTTAATAGACCCGAGATAGCCTCTATGAGGGGTATTCCAGATTTGAAAAATGAAGGTTCACCGATTCGGTTGATTTTGTGCCACAATCCAAGGCAATTTAGTTCTCATCTCTGTGCCCCAGCCGTTTCCTGAAAAACGTATTGGTTGGCCTGATATGGTCGCTTTTGTAACATGCACTTTTTTTGGTCTTTGAAACCTGCAATTTCAGGATTTGAAAAATTTTACTTTAGAAAGTTTAGACAAATGTAGACTATTATATATCAATCGAAAGGTAACTTGGAGACAAAAAAGGTGGTGTACTTCAAAACTGACATAAATTGATCAAAAAATCGTGAAATCGAAAAAACTAAAATTTTGGTTTTTCAATTTTGGCACAAAAAAACTGATTTCTCAAACCAGTCAAAAAAGTCAAGGACGGCATTATTACCACGTTAAAATTCAGTTTCTTGCGGTCATTTTTATACATAAAAAGTTGGGTTTTGGTCTGATACTTTTTGGATATTTTTGATTGAACATTTGCACTCAACATTTGGCCCTATGTTAAAGCATAGGCAAAATTTCCGGAAAAAATTTTTGGTCTCAGATAGCTATTGGATTCTACAAGTATGAAAGCAATTGGTGACTCATCAAACATGACTTTAACAAAAGAAAATACTAATTGTTAACACATAATTGCCTAAGGCAGTACGATGGGACGTACTGGGTAAACAAATCATTTCTGGTTTTGGTTTCATTTTGGCGCCAATGTGCTACAAATGTGATTGCCAGTGATCCTTCTCACCCATTGCAAGCACCGGTTATCCAATACAGGTGATTGCTCTTTCTCGATGAATGTCTATCAGTACCAGTGTGTTTGAAGCACTGAAACGTTGCTACGACAAGCCATACCTTGTCTATTTTACAACTTGGAACTATATATATGATATCACTACATGAGAGCAGTCTTTTCATCTGTTGTTGCTGCTCAAATCACTGTGTGGGAATAGTATGTTATCAATCTTTACAAGTCTGAACAGTCATTTAACAAAGTTTTTGCATTTGTGTTTGTCTTCTCCCCACGGCACATGGAAGTCATTGGGAGTGATTCCAAAAATGTACCATGTCCTCGATTTCATAATTTCGAGAGCGAGAGTCGAGAGCCCATTTCAAGAGTTCATGAGGTCTGATTTTACTCATGGATGTTTCCCATTCCAGATAATGTGGATGGGACACTGGGCTGAAAAATTGCAGCTCAACAAAATCACAAGGATTAATATATTAAGAGCCAATATTTAAGCATTATAATGTAGAATTAATATATTTAGAAGTCATTCTTACGTTCTATAATAGTATATAGGCTCTAAAATTACTTAGGGGCTTTCATGTTTTATTGGCTTGTGAACAATGGAACTTCCTTTATTTTATCAGACAATTTAAATTGCAGCCTGGCTCAGCTAAAATTTGTCGAAATGTACTGAGTTGGTGTGAGCTTCAGAATAGTTGAAATTCGTTCATTTTTTCAGGAAACCTTGATCTAATTCTAATTCTCGTGTTTATACCCCGAAAAACAGTTTATAAAAATCACTTTCAGGCGTTTTATGATTGATTGAGTGAAGAGGGCTAAAAAAAGTACAGCTAAAAATGGGCCAAATAAATTAAGTGTATGCTAATGCCAAAATCACTGCTCCGCGGTCACCTATTGCACTTTGCACCATGTACTTGTTGTATAAATAACTTTATATCTACTGCTTGGGTGGTCTATACCGAGTTGATTGGGGCTTGTATTCAGTGGTTCCAAAAACAGAAATCAACTCTAGACAAAATCCACCACAGCCATCTGAGTAGTGGAGATAATATTGTTTCTGAAACTGTTTTTGATTTTCACAAGAATTCGTTCTATATGTTAGCAGATGATTTTTCTGTGAACATCAGTTCAAGTCCTGCTATAACAAAGTTAGATACTAAAGGATAAAACATTATAACACTGTTTGTCATCAGAAAGCATTAAATTCGGATGACAATGCTAGCTATTATAATAACATGTTCCCTTCTAATCCCTAGCAACGCACTATTGCGCATACTATTGGAAGATAACACAGCAGAATGGGCACGGTCTGGTGAGCCAATTGTTTTATCCTGGCAGTAATTTCATTTTGGGCATACACAATCAAATAAAAAGCTATGATTTTCTTCTGTCAACGATATGAGATAAAAGTGGAAACGTTATTACATCAAGTAAAGCTGCAAAAATCTACCTACCACAGCTCAGCTATGCACAACAATACGTGTCACTGATTACAATATGTATTGGCAAGAGTGGAATGGCAAATCACTGCCTTATAATCAGCCGGGAAGGTACAGACTCTGTTTGCTGCCAGTGAGCAAACCAGGCAATTTAGAAATATGCGATTACAGTAAAACTATCATTTTAAAGCCTCTGAAAAATATGCGATGATTTTCAGGAACATGGGGACTTATGGCTGAAATCTTTATTGCAATAATTTGTCTTATTTTCAGCGCCATTTTCAGTGGTTTAAACATTGGACTTTTGACATTAGATGTAAATGAATTGGAACTTATTAAAAAGTCAGACTCTAGCACTCTGCAGGAAAAGAAGTTTGCTGGCAAAATTCTTACAGTACGTGTACATGCTAATTGGCTTTTATGTTCCATTGTTATTGGTAATTGCTTTGTAAATGCTGCACTTACAGTATTTTTGGATAATTTAGTTGGAACTGAAGTTCAAACCATGGGATACCCTAATGGAATACGAGGTCTTCTTTCAGTAGTAATATTAGTGGTAATAATAGTAGTAATTTGCTATTGTAGTTTTCGGAGAAATAATACCACAGTCAATATGCCACAAAAAAGGTCTTATTATTGGTGCTCGGACAATTTATATCATGTATGCTACAATGGCACTAACTGCTGTACTTTCCTATCCCATAAGTTTGGTGCCAGATTTTATGTTAAAATCTCACTTTATGTTAAAATCAGGAATCTCTAAGGCTAACAACCACATCTATTAAGTGTGTTTACACTCATATTGAACATGTTTTTGCCTTGGCATCTTCACAAAGGGTAACCAAGGAGCTTGTAGAATTTGTCAAATCAAGTGGGTACACCAGAATTCCCATCTATGTTCATCCCAACAAAGGTAATATTGTTGGAATTTTACGTGCTAGAGATCTAATTCTTTTAGATGTTGAGAATTGGTTGACTGATGTTGGTATGCTAGCAGCAACATTTCCACGATCTATAAAACTTTTTAACAGTAACATGCCACTATTAAATGCTTTAAACGAACTTAGATGCGGTGTTCAAATGGCATTTGTTTTTGATTCAAATGTTTCTAAAACGGCATACAACATCCATGCACCACTGAGAAACAAAGTAATTGATATAATAACACTGGAAGACATATTTGAGGATATTTTACATAGGGAAATAGAAGATGAATTTGATGTAGATACAGGTAGAGGAAAGAACCATGGAAAACAGAGCACTCTACTTCAAAATGAAAGTGTGCTTCAGGTTGGCAAAATTGGTGAAAAATGGACATCGGAAAATGAAGTACCAAGCATTGCTGCTTATTTAAAAAACTCGAATAAGGAAGTTTTTGGCACAAATGTGCTCACAACTGGAGTGCTCAACCGTTTAATTGCTTGCTGCTTAAGAAAAACTGTGGTAATATATGAGCAGGTAATTTTACAACATGGTAAAAAATGCAACACATTCATTTTGTTTTGGGAAGGTATAGCATTAGCTTATAGTTCTGATATGCTTAAGTCGTTTCATAATGTAAGAAAATGTAATCCTCAAGAACAATTTGGCCTCAGTGCTTTCATAAATTTACAAAATGCTTTGCAACAAAATGAACATTTTAAAAATGAAGCAGAAACTAATATTGTCAAAAACTTTTTCTAGAATCCTGATTGCACTGTTACCCTTACACCAGGTCAAGTTTATATTTTACTCCAAATTACATTGGATGAATACCTTAGTGCATTTCGCTGTTCTCTGGCTGAAAGATCTGCATTACAATGCGGAGTATTAAGAATGAAACCACCAAATATAACACTTCGCCTTAAAAATACTCCAGGCCAACGAGAAAACGACCAAATGTCCAGTATGTCTAGAAGTGATGGTAATGAAAGCTAAGACACATAACCTTAATTAATGTGCATTTTACTGCTGTTTTTATTAAATGTTTAGGTATTAATGGTGATTACTTAATTTTTGACCGCAGAGCGGCCCAAAGGGCCGCTCCGCAGTCTAAAGAGGTTACTCAACTTTTGTCCTCATATATATATATTTTGTATGTATATATTTATGGAAATGCTGGTCCTCACCGAATTCTCAACGGATTGGGACAAACTTTTTTTGATCCTGAAAGGTAATGCAATTTAAGGAAGATCTGGAGGGGTGGAACTGGTTTCCGAGCATTTGAAACATTACTTATTTGAGTAGAAATGCTTGAAAATTGCAATATACAGTTTTTGCGGTGTATCTCCTTTAATCTTGAGAATTGCATAGAAGACTTGAGTTTTTTTGTTCACAAGTCATATATATATCGATTCCAAATCTGTGCTTACTTTTGAAAATGGTTGAGAAACCACAGACTTACCCTCTTGAGTGACAAACTTTCATGCACGGCAATGGCATCAATAATCAGTAACAGCTGAATGGCTCAGAATTGCACAGAGGACTTAAGTTTTTTTGTTCACAAGTCATATATAGCGATTCCAAATCTGTGCTTACTTTCGAAAATGGTTGAGAAACCACAGACTTACCTTCTTGAGTGACAACCTTTCATGCATGGCAATGGCATCAATAATCAGTAACAGCTGAACGGCTCAGAAATGAACAGAAGACTTGAGTTTTTTTGTTCACAAGTCATATATAGCGATTCCAAATCTGTGCTTACTTTTGAAAATGGGTGTGAAACCATAGACTTGCCCTTTGGAGTGGCGAAATTTCATGCATTCATCTTGTAAGCTGGAAGGTGGTGCGCTCCACGGTCACCTATTGCGCTTTGCGCCATATACTTGTTTGATTTTAAAAACATACGTATTTATAATTTATTTGAAAAAATTCCTTATCTTAAGTAGATTTCAAAGGACATCCAGTTTAAAGGGCTAAGGACAGCCAGTTCAAAGATAAATGTTTACTTTTGGCTCCATGTTCTGGACTATTTCCTTAAAATGGTAGAGAGACTGTGACTTGGTAGATGTTGTTGCTATTAAATAATGTGGATGCATTATGCCAGATGAACCCAGTTTTACCGCGGAGTGGCCCGAAGGACCGCTCCGCGGTCTATAGAGATTACTAAACTTTTGTCCTTATATGTATGGTTCAGTGCTGTGAGGTAAACAGTATAAAAAAAGCAAAAAGTGGAAAAAGTGGAAAAATAAACTATTTTTCAGAAAATGTTGGTGATATGAAATTGAAACAAAATGATTTTGGTGTCCGTGGGGTGGAGTGGAAGTGGAGTATAAAACCCTTTTACTTTCCACCTATTTTTTACTTTCACTTTTTTTATCACTTTTCACCTAACTTGCCCCCTTATAATGGGGTCATACCTAGATTTTCCCCGCTTGAGACCAAACATTTTCAAAATTTTTCAAAATTTTTCAAATTTTTTTTCAATTTTTTAAAATTTGTGAAAAATTTCCTTAATATTTTTTGCAAAATTTTTTTTCAAAATTTTTTTTTGAAATTTTTTCTAAAATGTTTGTCATCGCTTTTATGTTGAAGCAAAGGCCGCCTCCACCATACCTAGATTGAAGCATAGGGGCCCTACCCCCCATGTTGATGCCACACCACACCTCACACCCCCCACCCCTCTCCTGTTTTTGACTATGACCAAAACTATGACTGAAGAATGTCTGAAGCTTGCCTTCTATGCCTCCTAGTGTTGCCTAATGTACAGTAGTCCACTGTTTTGAAGTGCTGGGAGAGGCGCGGCTTCAAATTCAGCATTTATTTGGTGTTTTAGAAATTTTTGGGATTTTAGGTGGAAAAAAGTAGAAAAAGGTAAAAAAAGGTTGGAAAGTGGAAAAAAGTTAATAGGGTGAATCAAAATGGGGAGGGTAGCCAATGAGGTGAAGTGGAGGTGGAGTAAATGGTCTGAGGGTGGGGTGAAAAGTGGAGTAGAACTCCAAATCATTCTACCTCACAGCACTGGTCTGGTTGGTTGGTTGTATCTTATATAATATGGGTGATACCATTTTGGGAGGGCACCTCGGGCCGACTGGATTCTTAACTTATCCTGGCACATGATACCTTAATGGATAGGTCTTGAAAAGTGCAGTATCTGGCATATCGCTGCACTTGCCCCTGAATCCCGGAAAATATTGAAATCATCGAAAATGTGCTCATTTTGGACATTTTCCAACTTTGCAGCTCAATAGCTCCACCAATTCTAAACATTTCTTGGCGGACATTTTTTAAATTTTAGCCTGAACAATTCTATATAGGATCATCTATTTATAATTTCATTTCATTAAACTTTTTTATGTTAAAATTGTCATTGAGTAAAGTCAATTTTCGTTATTTCGGCCCTACTCAGTGTGCTGATGTTTCAAGGTATTCATTAGTTGGGATATGCAGGTGCTCAATGCCAGAGGTCAGTTTGAGCGTGTGCGATGCAATCAGTCATTGATCCTGAATGATTCACCTTTCTGAACTTAAGCTTCCAAAACTGGTGGAACCTAAAATGCTGATGAATTAATTATTTGTGATGAATCGCAATTCGATTGTGCTGATGAATCGCAAGTTCTACCAAACACAAGCGGACATAAAAAGAAAAAAGATCAAAGCAAAGGAAGAAAACCGCGAACCTGACCCATATTACTAGTATATATATGTCTGGAAACGCTGTTCACGGGCGAATTCTCAACGGATTAGGACAATCTTTTTTTTTCCTGAAAGGTAATGCAATTTTAGGAAGATCTGGAGGGGTAGACCCACAGCCGATTAATTAGTTTTGGGCTATGGTAGACAGGCTACAGTCTAGATGTAGCCAGATATTTCTGGCTTCAAGTAGCCGGCTACATGTAGACGGTTTTGAGGTAGCCCTAGCCTGTTAATTCACATGGGGCTAAGTGGAGACCAAAGCCCGTAGACTGATGCCTGTTTTTGAAAGTTGGCTATCCATGTGCAAACGGCCTCAACTTGCCCCCCAAAGCAAGCGCACGCAAAGTTTTGAGAAGGAGGGCTGCAAAAGGCCATCATTGAGTGTTTTATGAGTGCTGGGAGTAGACGCAATGGCTCCAGAAATTGACTCAGAAATAATGCTTGTCTTGCTGGAGCATCTAGAGCCGCATATTGATATTATTTTGGGCCGAGCTCATGTGGCTAACATTGCTTCCAAAAAGAAGAAAGCCTGGCAAATGGTGACGGACGCCTTCTGCAACGACTACCCTCTCCTGGCTTGCTCTGTGGATCAAATCAAAAAGAAGGTATCACATACAAATTCATTGCTTAACTGCCCACTATAAACGGTTTCATTTGGTTTTGAGGTGAAAAATGCGAAGGCCAAGGCAAAGTCAATCCTGTGCAGCTTCAAGAAGGCTCTCTCAGAAACGGGCGGAGGTGCGAAAGTGAAAGAGCCAGAGGTGTGGGTGCAGAAAATCCTCGATCTCCAGCATGCTCCAGATCTGCCAACATGATTGGCATGGAAAGGGGGTAAGGAGGAGGAGAGAGAAAGAGAAAATAGGCAAACCGTAGATTCAGCCGCATCCTTGAGAGCGGGCTGAGCTTGTCGCGGTATCTTGGGTCCAGGTAGGTGGCGGCGATGGCCAGGCCGTCGAAGTCTGGGTGCTGCGGCTTCAGGTTGCAGGCAAACCGCACCTTCAGCTCTTCTCGCAGAGTGGACGCCAGCTCCCTCGTCGCCTCCGTCAGCATCCGGTTCGTCTCCGCTGCCTTGCACTTGACGGTGAGCTTGATGATGTCCGGGACGACGCGGTTGATGGTGGGCTCGTTGACGGACTGGTGGTGCATGAGGACATTGGCGAAGGCGACCAGCAGGCCAGTGGTCGGATGGAAGAGCTCATCCAGCAGCACCCAGTCTTCACCAGTCAGCAGCGGCGGCGCGTTCTTGTCCAGCGTCCCGCTCTTGTACAGCTTGAAGAGGGGGTCCTTGTTGCGCAGCAGCGATTGGCCCATGCTCACCTCACTCGTCCAACGCACAGTCATCCGATCCAACAGAGTAGAGCCGCCGATCTCAGGAGACTTCAGGTACTCGCCAGCCTTTGTGCCGCGGAAGTAGGAGACGTAGGTGGTGAACTTGCGCAGCTGGGCATGGGCGGAGCTGCTGCGGACGACTCCTCGCTGGACCACCAGATTCCCGCGATGATCGAAACACCACCAACGCTTCTTCAGCCCCTCTGTGTCCAGGTGCTCCACGAAGGCCTCTTGCTCGTTGAGTCCAGCGTCGAAGATGAAGACCTCGGCTGTGGCTGCAGCTTCGCTGGTAGCTGCATCAGGCAGGACGTCGAACAGGTCCATGGCCTGGTCGGGGTCTGGGACCTCGTCGTCGTCGACGACGGTGGAGTTCAGGATGTCCGCAAAGCCGCTGACCTCCGGTGCCGTCTCCAGGATCAGGTCCGCCTCCTGGCTGCCCACGTCCGGCTGTCCGGCCTCCGCCACCTCCAGGACCAGGCTCTCCAGGTGCCGCGTCAGGAACTCATGCCCCAGGAACTCTCTGATTCCTTTCTTGAGATTAGAGGCGCCATCGCAGATGATCTGGATTTAGGTTGAGATCACCATTTATGGTAGGGCTAGAAGAAGAGGAAGCAGTGAACCTTGTGGAGTTGGGATTCTTTGAGGCCGGAGTTGATCCAGACGGAGGTGAAGCTCTCCATGACCTTCTGTGCAGAGGCCGGCGGCTGGACGACGATGGCGGGTAGGGTCAGGTGGACCAGGCCCAACTCGATGGTGAAGACGGAGATGACGACACCCAGGTAGGACTTCCCACCACTGCAAATCACAGGCCAGCCTTCAACTGCACTCCTGGCAAGAAAAGGGGGGAAGAAAGTGGTACTGGGCCTGCCATAGGTCAATCATGGCTGAGATTGAGCGGTCCGGAGCTACGTTGAAAATCTTCTTCTTCAGCAGCTCCAGAGCTTTGTGTCCCTCTGCCCGGACCCCGCATGCAGTGGTCTGACGGCTGGGCAGAGAGATTCGCGGATTCAGGATCTTGATGATGTGGCGGAACCGAGGATGCCTGACTGTACTAACTGTACAAAGCAGCAACCTAGTTGGAGCACCTGCATATAATTGACCTGGATTGAAATCAACCGTAGTCGGACAGGCGGCAATCCAGCGGTTGAGTTCCTGAGTGAAGAGCTGCTGACGTGGATGATGTAGATCGTATGGAGTCTCAGTGGCGGGTTGACGGGATGGGGTGAGATAGACTTCCATTCCGCTGCCGACGCGCGTCTCCTCTCCCTTCTCCTCAGCTACAATTCAAATGCCCTTCCAAATCTATATTCTCAATCTCTTCCAATCGAAGCATGAACTTTATTCTACTACTATCCAATTAAAAGAAGAAAATAGCAAACCTAGCTTCACAATCTCGTCAGCAATAGCAGGGTGTCGCTCCCGGTGAATCTTGTATATGTGCTTGGCCAACTCCCGGACGTAGCCGACGGTGCCCCAGTCGCAGACTGGCCCCTCTGGGTCGTCCGTCAGGGGGAAGCGACAGATGACGTTGGACTTGCCCTTGTCACCCTCTTTGCCGTCCTTCTTGCGCACCGTCCCCGCCCAGTCCTCAGGAATGCATGCCCAGAATGGATTCGACCGTTTGCGCCCCATCACCCACCCTTTACACACCTACACCTATACCTAGCACATTCAATACTTCTCGCCTATGCAATCCCTGGTGACGAGAAAATTTGCGCAGTCCTGCAGTAGGATGTAAATTACTATAATGCGCGCTTACCTCATATTGGAGCTTGCCCATATCAATTTCGAATTCAATTGGTAAAAACGAAGGCTTGAATGTAAATGTTAAGAGGCCCAGAAGAGCAAAGAGTCTCTCTAGCCGTTCCATGGTTACGAATGAATGAATCAGACTAAGAAAGGTGAGGGGCTGAGGGCCAATTTTGCATAGGCACAGCTGACACCCATCATATCACAAAAGGCCTCTGCGTCTTCCACAAGGTTACAGCTGTCTTGCAATGGCATTCCATGACTTTTCTTCACAAAAACAGCCTTCCACTTAACCATGGTACAGCAAAATATTGAACCAAAAACACTAGAAGATATCGCGGATACCCGATAACTGGAAATATATCTGTTTCCAGTTTGGGAGATGCTCCTGGATAAGATTTCGCGGATAAAAAAAGTCAAAAAACGTTTCCGATACGACTAACCTGATAAGAAACGAGATATATATCTTTTTTCCAGTAACATCAC
>JASANA010008528.1:0-30538 GCA_030248095.1 Ptycholaimellus sp. GST1_10
ATAGTCCAAGTTTTCGGGGAGGGGGGGGGGGTGACATTTGGATAAAATTATGATTTTTTTTCATGCATTTAAATACGGTTTAAGCTCCGTTAAATTGGGGGGGGGTAATTGGATGTGTTTTGGGGGCAGTTGGATTCGAAAAAAAGTGTTGATGCGTTTAAAAAAAAAAAAAAAAAAAAATAAAAAAAAAAAAAAAAAAAAATTATAAAAAGCTTTTTGGCATGACAATTAAAATTTGATAACATGGAGTTGTTTAGCAATTAATTTGCAGAAAAGGAGGCAAACGGAGGCCACAAGGTTTGAAAGGGCAAATGGCTCGGAGGCAAGATGGGGATAGTAAGGCAAATGGTTGGGATTATAGGTATCGTATTTGGGCTGCATGGTTCCCGCTACACGGGTGCTCAGCTTTTTTCATGCATTAGCCTCTTTTTTGGTCTTTTGACTCTTCTGATAACCCACCCCACCCAGTGGCCAAATTACAGCCACACCAAGTGATTAGAACACCTGGCTGTCCTCAGGGGACTTCAAAGATTAGGCACCCAACCCAAGTGGGGTTAGGCTGCCAAAGAGGTTCAAGGCTTATTTGTTTGGGAATAATTATGTGTAATGACTGAAATTTTGCACACCTGGGTAGCTTCCAAAACTGCGCAGTTGCAAAACATTGAAAAAATTCACATTTTCGATGTTTTAAGCATGTTCCCGCGATCGGTGCAAGCTAATTTACTCAGAATCGTGCTCTTCGACCCCATTTTACCCAAAAACACTCTCACCTTCTCACAGGAAGCTTCCCCCATGGCGCGCCCCATGCTTACTAACAAGACAGGCTCCTCTATTATATATATGGACTAGGTTGAGCTTCGCCGTCGCCTACGGCGACTATATGGAACCAGCTAGAAAAATTGCACTCAAATATCTTATGGGGTTGAATGTACTAAAGTTTAGCTAGGCTTTTATAATTTTTAAATTGACATGAATATCCACTGAAACATGGGAGAATTGGGTGAGCCTAAATAAGCCTGTAAAATCATCCTGCATCCACCACCCTACTTTGCTACTTGAATATCCACTGAAACATGGGAGGATTGGGAGGTTTGGGTGAGCCTAAATAGGCCTTTAAAAGCATCCTGCATCCACCGCCCTACTTTGCTTACTTGAATATCCACTGAAACATGGGAGAATTGGGTGAGCCTAAATAAGCCTGTAAAATCATCCTGCATCCACCACCCTACTTTGCTACTTGAATATCCACTGAAACATGGGAGGATTGGGAGGATTGGGTGAGCCTAAATAGGCCTGTAAAAGCATCCGGCATCCACCGCCCTACTTTGCTTACTTGAATATCCACTGAAACATGGGAGGAAAAGCATCCTGCATCCACCACCCTACTTTGCTTACTTGAATATCCACTGAAACATGGGAGGAAAAGCATCCTGCATCCACCGCCCTACTTTGCTTACTTGAATATCCACTGAAACATGGGAGGATTGGGTTAGCCTAAAGACCTGTAAAAGCACCTGGCATCCACCGCCCTATTTTGCTTACTTGAATATCCACTAAAATATGGGAGGAAAAGCATCCAGCATCCACCGCCCTACTTTGATTACTTGAGTATCTGCTGAGACATGGGAGGATTGGGTTAGCCTAAATAGGCCTGTAAAAACATCCTACATCCACCGCCCTATTTTGCTTACTTGAATATCCACTGAAATATGGGAGGAAAAGCATCCAGCATCCACCGCCCTACTTTGATTACTTGAATATCTGCTGAGACATGGGAGGATTGGGTGAGCCTAAATAGGCCTGTAAAAGCATCTGGCATCCACCGCCCTACTTTGCTTACTTGAATATCCACTGAAACATGGGAGGAAAAGCATCCAGCATCCACCGCCCTACTTTGATTACTTGAATATCTGCTGAGACATGGGAGGATTGGGTTACTAAATAGGCCTGTAAAAACATCCTACATCCACCGCCCTACTTTGCTTACTTGAATATCCACTGAAACATGGGAGGAAAAGCATCATGCATCCACCGCCCTACTTTGATTACTTGAATATCTGCTGAAACATGGGAAGATTGGGTAAGCCTAAATAGGCCTGTAAAAGCATCTGGCATCCACCGCCCTTATTTGCTTACTTGATATCCACTGAAACATGGGAGTGCAGTTGGATAAGCTTTCATTTGGCGTGGGGGGATTGGATAAGTTTTCAATTTGGGGTGGGAGTAATTCCATAAGTTTTCATTTGGGGGATAGTTGGATATGTCTTAGGGGGCAGTTGGATTCGAAAAAAAAAGTAAAGGGGGGATAATTGCATAAGATTTCGTTTGGGGGAGTATTTTACATTAAACAACAAAATTCATTAAAAATGCTGATGCCACCGCAACCAAAAATTATATTGTGGGTTTAAAACGGTGGGCAAAAATGGTCACAGCAAAGAGGAAATTGTTCTGGCAAAAATGATAATTTTTTGTAATTTCTGAGGTGATAACATATCATAACATTTCTCTTAGAATATTTAACCAATTAAAAATCGAAAAAAATATATTTAATTCGTGTAATTTTGAGGGCTGGGCTGAGGCCACAAGGTTAAAAGGGGTAAACATCTGTGGGGGGGAGCAATCTGGAGCTAGACGAAGGCAAATGGTTGGGTTTGGCTGCAAATAGATTGTAGGAATTGAATTTGGGCTGCATGGATCCCGCTACATGGGTGCTCAGCTTTTTTCATGCATTAGCCTCTTTTTTGGTCTAACGAATCTTTTGAGTATCCCCTACCCAGTGGCCAAATTACAGCCACACCAAATGAATGCAACAGCAAACACCTGGCTGTCCTCAAGGGACTTCAAAGATTAGGCACCCAACCCGAGTGTGGTTAGGTTGCCAAAGAGGTTCAAAGTTTATTTGTTTGGGAATATTTATCTTTAATGACTGAAAGTCGGCCTGATTGGGTAGCTTCCAAAACTGCGCAGTTCCAAAACATTGAAAAAACTCACGTTTTCAATGTTTTAAGCACATTCCCGTGATCGGAGCAAGCTCTATTACTCAAAATCGTGTTCCCTGACCCCATTTTACCCAAAAACACTCTCACCTCCTCACCAGAAGCTTCCCCCATGGCGCGCCCCATGCTTACTAACAAGACAGGCTCCTCTATTATATATATGGACTAGGTTGAGCTTCGCCGTCGCCTACGGCGACTATATGGAAACAGCTACAGAAATTACTGATGACCAGAATTACAAATTTTATGGGTAATCAAAGCATCTGGCATCCACCGCCCTACATGGGAGGATTGGGTGAGCCTAAATAGGCCTGCAAAAGTATCTGGCATCCACCGCCCTACATAAGAGGATTGGGTGAGCCTAAATAGGCCTGTAAAAGCATCTGGCATTCACCGCCCTACATGGGAGGATTGGGTGAGCCTAAATAGGCCTGTAAAAGCATCTGGCATCCACCGCCCTACATGGGAGGATTGGGTGAGCCTAAATAGGCCTGTAAAAGCATCTGGCATCCACCGCCCTACATGGGAGGATTGGGTGAGCCTAAATAGGCCTGTAAAAGCATCTGGCATCCACCACCCTACATGGGAGGATTGGGTGAGCCTAAATAGGCCTGTAAAAGCATCTGGCATCCACTGCCCTACATGGGAGGATTGGGTGAGCCTAAATAGGCCTGTAAAAGCATCTGGCATCCACCGCCCTACATGGGAGGATTGGGTGAGCCTAAATAGGCCTGTAAAAGCATCTGGCATCCACCGCCCTACATGGGAGGATTGGGTGAGCCTAAATAGGCCTGTAAAAGCATCTGGCATCCACCGCCCTACATGGGAGGATTGGGTGAGCCTAAATAGGCCTGTAAAAGCATCTGGCATCCACCGCCCTACATGGGAGGATTGGTTGAGCCTAAATAGGCCTGTAAAAGCATCTGGCATCCACTGCCCTACATGAGAGGATTGGGTGAGCCTAAATAGGCCTGTAAAAGCATCTGGCATCCACCGCCCTACATGGGAGGATTGGGTGAGCCTAAATAGGCCTGTAAAAGCATCTGGCATCCACCACCCTACATGGGAGGATTGGGTGAGCCTAAATAGGCCTGTAAAAGCATCTGGCATCCACTGCCCTACATGGGAGGATTGGGTGAGCCTAAATAGGCCTGTAAAAGCATCTGGCATCCACCGCCCTACATGGGAGGATTGGGTGAGCCTAAATAGGCCTGTAAAAGCATCTGGCATCCACCGCCCTACATGGGAGGATTGGGTGAGCCTAAATAGGCCTGTAAAAGCATCTGGCATCCACCGCCCTACATGGGAGGATTGGGTGAGCCTAAATAGGCCTACGGCGACTATAAGGAAGCAGCTACAGAAATTACTGATGACCAGAATTACAAATTTTATGGGTAATAAAAGTCGGATGCAGTAAGGAGCTTTACTTCAATTTATTTGGTTATCTACCACTATCCCCCATCGCGTTTTTGGATAATTGGATAATATTTCATTAGGGGGAGTAGTTGGATAAGTTTTCATTTGGCACGGGGGGAAAATTGGATTAGTTTTCAATTTGGGATGGGGGTAATTGGGTAAACTATCATTTGGGGGGGGGTAGTTGGATAAGTTTTCGGGGGGTGACAGTTGTTACTGAAAAAAGTTATGATGCGTTTAAATATGTTTAAATCTCCATTAAATTTGGGGGATAATTGGATAAGTTTTCCTTTGTTGGATGTTTTTTGGGGGGACAGTTGAACTCTAAAAAAAGTAATATTGATGCGTTTTACCATGTTTAAAGCGTCCTTAAATTTGGGGGGGGGGGGGTAATTGGATAAGATTTCATTTGAGGAAGGGCTCCAAATTACAAACAAAAAATCGTAACCAAAAAAATGCGGATTTGCAGAAAGGGAGGCAAACGAATGGGGGAGGCCACAAGGTTAAACAGGGCAAACGGCTGGGGTGCAATCTGATGATAAAAAGAAGGCAAATGAATTGTAGGATTTAGGCTGAGCTTCGCCGTCGCCTTCCGCGACTATAAGGAAGCAGGTACAGAAATTATGGATAACAAAAAGTTCAAATTGGTAATAGAAAGCCGGCTGCAGTAAGGAGTTTTACTACAATTCATTTGGCTTTCTCCCACTATCCTCCAACACGTTTTTGGATAAGTAGATAAGATTTCATTTGGGGGAGTAGTTGGATAAGTTTTCATTTGGCGCAGGGGGATTGGATAAGTAATCATTTGGGGGGGGGGGGGTTATTGGAGAAGTTTTCATTTGGGCGGATAATTGGATAAGTTTTGGGATGATAGTTGGAATCGAAAAAATAGTTTTGATGTGTTTAAATAATTTAAAGGGGGGATTATTGGATAAGTTTTCATTTTTGGGGGATAGTTGGATGTTTTTGGGGGCCAGTTGGACTCGAAAAAAAAAGTTTTGACAAAACCTGGCAAAAATGGTTATTTTTGGTGATTTTTGGAGGTTTTTCCTATATTTCCATAATTTCTAAATATTGTTTATATCCGGGACACTGATTTTTGAAATCATCTAAGCACCAAAATGGACCCAAAATTATAGTTTGGGGGTTTGTTTTTTGGTTTGTAGATAGGAAATTGGAATGGAGCATGGAGACAATTGATTGAGTATTGGAAGGGAAAGGAGGCAAAGGAAGGGATGGCGACAGATTTGAAAAGAAAATGGAAAAGAAAGTTGGGAAAATGCCGCATGGGTGATCAGCTTTTTTCATGCGTTTGCCTTTTTTTGGTCATTTGACTCTTTTAATAACCACATAATGTGTATTGATTGGGCTACATGGGTCCCGCTACACGGGTGCTCAGCTTTTTTCATGCGTTTGCCTCTTTTTTGGTCTTTTGACTCTTTTACAAACCACACCCCACCCAGTGGCCAAATTACAGCCACACCAAGTGAATGTAACAGCAAACACCTGGCTGTCCTCAAGGGACTTCAAAGATTAGGCACCCAACCCGAGTGGGGTTAGGTTGCCAAAGAGGTTCGAGGCTTATTTGTTTGGGAATATTTATGTGTAATGGCTAAAACTTCACTTCAATGAGTAGCTTTCAAAACTGCGCAGTTGCAAAACATTGATAAAAGTCACATTTTCGATGTTTTAAGCACTTTCCCGTGATCGGTGCAAGCTGTTCCTTTCAAAATCGTGTTCCCCAGCCCTGATTTACCCAATAACACTCTTAACTCCTCACCAGAAGCTTCCCTCATGGCGCGCGAAATGCTCACTCACAGGACAGGCTCCTCTATTATATATATGGATATATATATATGCGGACAGACAGACACAAAAATGGGGTAACTGCTTAAGCTGGCCTTGGCCGCCCGCCGCTTCGGGCAGGGCGCCAGAGCTCCTCCGGCCTCCGGGCACGGGTGCTACGGCCCCTACGCTTCGCCTAGCATGCTAGGCTACACTCCGGGGCCTCCGCACCCATGCCCTCCGGCCTCCGGAGCTCTGACTGCCCTGCCCTCCGCGGCAGGCGGCCTTCGGCCGCGCAAAAATCAATTTGTCAGTTTTGTCCGAAACAGATTTAATGTAAACTAAGAACTGAGCCCAAAATTCTTTTCGGCAAAGAGTTTTCATTGTTCACAAAAAACCAGCTCTATGCACGAAAGGTTGGACACAAAAGGGAGAACTGGCATGACGGAAGGGACTTATGATCCTATTTCAAACATTTTTTTCACTTTATCCAATTGAACCCATCTCTAGCTAAACTATGTGGAAAATGGTTATAGTTTTGTGTTCGACAGCTTTTCCACTAACGGCAGGTACATTTGTCATGCTTTTTTTGTTAAGATGGTATTATAAAATACATTAAGAACTGAAATATCAGTTTAAAATTAAAGGCAAAATTAAATAACTTCAAGAATTGATATCCTCGTAAGTTATTTCAAGAATCACTAAAATTCACAAGAATTTTAAAATAGTTTTTATGTTTTATATGTTTATAAACACAAATATCTTCATTTTTCTGATTATGAACAAACATTTAAAATCCGAAATTTTCAGCGCTAGTTGTCAATGAAAATAGACGCAGTCCTCTATTGCCTGCTAATTTGAACGGTGGAAAATCGAGAGCCAAAGGATCAAAAACTAAAATTGCCACTGCCAATATGATGCAAATCCCAACCCAAGCTACTTTTAAACCAACAGCTGCAACTATCCTTACAGGTTTGACAGCGCCATTGCCTACAACTGCAATATTGCCTACAAGCCCATCTTCACAATCTCCTTCTACACATTCACTTACACCAGCACTTTTGCCCACAACTATACCTAGAACTGTTCTTACACCTACACCTTCAACTGCTCCTACAACTAGGCCTACAACTGTTCTCACAACTACACATTCAACTGTTCCCACAATTACACCTACATCTGTTCTTACAACTACACTCACAATTGCTCCTACCACTGTTCCTACAACTACACCAGCAACTTTTCCTACAACTATACCTACAATTGTTCCTACAACTACACCTACAACTGTTCCTACAACTGCTCCTACAACTACACCTTCAATTGTTCCTACAACTTCACATACAACTGTTTCTACAACTACACCTTCAACCGTTCCTACAAGTACACCTTCAATTGTTCCTACATCTACACCTAAAACTGTTCCTACAACTACGACTGCTCCTACAACAACACCTTCAACTGCTCCTAAAACTACATCTACAATTGTTCCTACAACTTCACCTACAATTGTTTCTATAACTACACCTACAACTGTTCCAACAATTACATATACAACTGTTCTAACAACTACACATACAATTGCTCCTACAACTACACTTGCAACTGTTCCTACACCAACAATTTCAACTGCTCCTACAACTACACCTTCCACTGCTCCTACAAATACACCTTCAATTGTTCCTACAACTTCACCTACAATTGTTTCTACAACTACACCTTCCACTGTTCCTACAACTACACTTTCAATTGTTAATACAACTACACCTACAACTGTTCCTACAACTACAACTATTCCTACGACTACACCTACAACCGTTTTTACAATTACACCCACAACTGCTCCAACAACTACAGCTACAACCACAACTATACCTACAACTCCTCAAACAATTAAGGCTATAACTGTTCCTACAACAACAACTAGAACTATTCCTACAACTACACCTCCAACCGATTTTACAATTACACCTACAACTGATCCAAAAACTAAAGCTACAACTGTTCTGACAATTACACCTACAACTGTTATTACAACTATACCTATAACAGCTCCAACACCTACACCTACAACTGTTCCCCCAACTACCCCTACAACTGTTCCCACATCTAAAGCTACAACTGCTCCCACAGCTGCCTCTACAACTGTTCTTAAACCTACACCTACAACTGCTCCTGCAACTAAACCTACAAGAATTCCCTCAACTACACCTACAACTGTTCTTACAACTGCATCTACAACTGCTCCAACAATTATACCTACAACAATTCCCTCAACTACACCTACAACTGTTCTTACAACTGCATATACAACAGCTCCAACCACTACACCTACAACAGTTCCCTCAACTATTCCTACAACTGTTCCCACAACTGCACCTACAACTGCTCTTACAACTACACCTACAACTGCTCCAACAACTACACCTACAACAGTTCCTACCACTACACCTACAGCTGTTCCTACAACTACAACTTTTCCAACAACTTCACCCATAACAACGACAATAACAACGTCAACGTCAACAACAACAAAAACAACAACAACGACAATAACAACAACGACGACAACTACCACAATACCTACGACGACAACTACCACAATACCTACGACGACAACTACCACAATACCAACGACGACAACTACCACAATACCAACGACGACGATTACAACAACGCCATATCCGATTATATGGCCTCGGATCCGCCCAGGAGTGAATCGCCTTCAGCAGCTAATATCCGGCATCCGGCATTATGTCTACACGCAGAAAAATGCTTTTAATTCAAGATATGGTTTTTCTCGAGGAGAGCCCACAGTTCAAACTGAAAATAAGGCCCCCACAGTTCCTAGATTTCATTACGGTTCAAACTACCAAGCTGGTAGAAATTATCCAGGATATCGCAATTGGTCTCCATACAGAATTCAGCCCCGTCAATTTCTTTAATATTGCGGGATAGAATGTTTTTTCCCTGATTGCTTTTGAATTGAGCATGCCTCAAATTGTTTGATCAATATATTTTTAAAGGGTGATAACAATCGAACATTAAAGACCAAGTGAAATTTCTGGCACTTCTAAGTTCTAATGCTGCATGGCAGCGATGCTCTCGTTGGCTTTTGTTTCATTGAGTTTCAGCTTTGAATGTCAATGGGTTTTAATGTTACGATGCTGCTGACGGGTTATAATTTATGTGAGGTTTCAATCATAATTGCATAAATATTGTGATTCTTCTGATTTGGTCCTGCATTGCCAGTTTCATTCAATAAATAAAGAAAATTTATAATTCTGATGTGGTTTTTAAGAGGCGGTTTGCGAGAGGATTCAGAGGGGGTATTCCACTTAGCAAAAATCGAAGGTTCGAGTTGGGAATCGTGATTAGGCTATGGTTTTGGTCCATTTAGTTGTGATCTCAGCCCAACAAACCCTGGCTCAAAATATTGCTTAATCGCTGAGAAATGGCCATTTTTCTAACACCTACTTTTTTGACCTATGGATGACCTAAAAATCGATTTTTGGCCAATTTCAACCAAGATTTTTTGATCAACCCCTGACTAATATATATCAATCGAACCGCAAAACTATAACAAATTTCATAGTGACAATGATTTTTTCCAAAAGGAAAATTTTTTTTATTGATTTTTCAAAAAACCGATTTTCGCATTTTTCAATTCTTGCCACAAAAAAACTGATTTCCAAAAATGGTCAAAAAATTCAAGGCTAAGACCTAGCCTATCTTTTTATTCACTTTCTTGCCGTCATTTTGGTATATATAACTTTGCCAATGGCGGTGTTAGCATGGGAAAATTTTTTGATTCAAAATTCCCAGTCTGATTTTCGTCCTATGTTATAACATAGGCAAAAAATGGCCAAAAAATTTTTGTTCGCAAAATTCAAATTTTTAGGCATGAAATGCTCTTTTGGGACCCCCTTCATCCCGCTGTATCATTTGTTTCCCCAGAATTAGTCTCAATCTGCTTTAACTGAAATCCCCATTTTCCTATGTTATAGCATAGGAAGTATATGTGCCTATGTTAAAGCATAGGAAAAAGGCCATCTCAGTTTGAGTAGATTGAGACTAATTCTAAGGAAACAAATGATACAGCGGGATGAAGGAGGTCCCAAAAGAGCATTTCATGCCTAAAAATTTGAAATTTGCAAACAAAAATTTTTTGGCCATTTTTTGCCTATGTTATAACATAGGACGAAAGTCGGACTGGGAATTTTGAATCAAAAAATTTTCCCATGCTAACACCGCCATTGGCAAAGTTATATATACCAAAATGACGGCAAGAAAGTGAATAAAAAGATAGGCTAGGTCTTAGCCTTGAATTTTTTGACAATTTTTGGAAATCAGTTTTTTTGTGGCAAAAACTGAAAAATTCGAAAATCGGTTTTTTGAAAAATCGATTAAAAAAATTTTTCTTTTGGGATGAATCATTGTCACTATGAAATTTGTTATAGTTTTGCGGTTCGATTGATATATATTAGTCAGGGGTTGATCAAAAAATCTTGGTTGAAATTGGCCAAAAATCGATTTTTAGGTCATCCATAGGTCAAAAAAGTAGGTGTTAGAAAAATGGCCATTTCTCAGCGATTAAGCAATATTTTGAGCCAGGGTTTGTTGGGCTGAGATCACAACTAAATGGACCAAAAACATAGCCTAATCACGATTCCCAACTCGAACCTTCGATTTTTGCTAAGTGGAATACCCCTCCTACAAGGCCTCTCAATCCTCTCGCAAACTGCCTCTTAATTTTTCAGTTGATGAAATGGACAGTTGATGCAAATAACATACAGCTATGCTTAATTATGGAACTCGAATGAAAAATAACAACAAAAGAGGCGCATTCAAAAAGCCGCATAACTCCTTGAAATTCAGGAAAACCGGAGTGTGCACAGATCTTGCCCCGTCTTGATAAACGTGTTGTCGGTCTCTCGCAGCTGACCGTAAATGCCTACGGCAGCAAAAAGAACAAATTTTAGGCAGCCAGCACAAATATCGATTGTAATAAAAAAACATATTTTAGTGGACTAGCAAAATGCACTGGAGCCGTGGTGGGATTGGCCAGTTTGGTAGGGCGCTGAGGGCTCTGCGTCCAGCTAATGCTCCACTTTCTCGCTTCTCCTCCACCGTCACCCCGCTCACCGTCCTCAGCGAGGATGAGCAGATGTTCAAGGACACCGGTTCTCATCCCCCGCCTTGCAGCCGAGGCAGAGAGGGGAAGGCAGGGAGGGCTTTGAGCGTCTCGATTCGCGAAGGAGGTGGTGGAGCCGCACGTGATGGAGATGGACGAGAAGAGCTGGATGCGGAAGGACGTGATCGACGGCCTCTTCGAGAGCGGCTTCATGGGCGCCGAGATGCCCAGCGAGTTCGGCGGGGCCGCCGCCTCCTTCTTCGCCGTCAACCTCATCATCGAAGAGCTTGCCAAGGTTCCCCTTTCTTCCTGCCATTCTTCAGCCTCTCCTCACTCCTTCACGCCTGGCCTAGGTGGATGCTTCGGTAGCAGTGCTGTGCGATGTTCAGAACACGCTGGTGGCGCCCATCTTTCTCCGCTACGGCAGCAAGGAGCAGCAGAAACGCTGGCTTCCGCACATCTGCACTGACACGGTTGGCCGGAGAGCAGATGAAGATCGGAGGGAGTTTAGTAGTTATTAGGTGGGCGCCTTCTGTCTCTCAGAGGCGGGGAGCGGCAGCGACGCTTTCGCCCTCAGAGCCACGGCGAAGAAAAACGGAGACGATTTCATCCTGAACGGCACCAAACTCTGGATCACCAATGCGGAGCATGCCGGCGTTTTCTTTGTCATGGCCAATGCCGACCCGGAAGCTGGCTACAAAGGTCCTCCTTCTCATCTATGCCATTGCTTAGATGAGGAGGGAAGATTGGAGGAATCACTTGCTTCGTGGTGCCGAGGGACACGCCGGGCCTGGAGGTGGGGAAGAAGGAGAACAAGCTGGGCATTCGCGCCTCTTCCACCTGCCCTGTCATTCTGGAAGACGTCAGAGTATAGAAGCCCATCCCTTCAAATTCTCCTTTGAGAGAGGAATAAGGGTGGCAGGTGCCGTCCAGCTCAGTTTGCGGGGATGTCGGGGAGGGCTACAAGATCGCCATCCAGACGCTGAACGCAGGGCGAATCGGCATCGGGGCCCAGATGGTGGGCCTGGCCCAGGGCTGTCTGGACAGAGCCGTGCCCTACCTCTTGGAGCGCAAGCAGTTCGGACAAAACCTCTTCAACTTCCAGGCACTTATAGCCTATCAGTCCCCTTCCTTCAGCAATCGGGCCTGCTCTGTACAGGGTATGCAGCACCAGGTGGCTGAAGTGGCCACCGAGATCGAGGCTGCCCGACTCATGGTCTACAACGCAGCCAGGTTCTACCCATCGCACTCCATGAATCTGGCATTGTAGCCATGGTTTAGGCTGTACCAGGCAGGGAAGCCGTATGTGAAGGAGGCGGCTATGGCCAAGCTCTACTCCAGCAATGTATGTTTTCCGTATTCCTTCATCCCGGCCATAGAAGGAGAAGATGTTGGGTGAAGGTGGCAACAAAGGCCACGTCAAAGGCGGTGGAGTGGATGGGTGGCGTGGGCTTCACCAGAGAATTCCCCATCGAGAAATACTACCGGGACTGCAAGATCGGTGAGTGCTCGCATTTTAAGAGGCCGTATCTTTATGGTTGAAAAAATTTAGGGAAAATATTTTGATTATTTTAAGTCAAATTTTGATTCGGATATTGATTTGACGTAGAAATTCCTCAGAATTAATCGACACGCAAAATTTAGCCTTGTGTTTTAGCATAGGATAATATACGAAGGCCAAATGAAGACCAACAAAATTTTAAAAAAAGTAAAAGAAAATGCAAACAGCTGGAGTCGAACCAGGCAAAAAAATTGAGGAAAGATCCGTAAGTCATCCCTTAAGCCAGACCAGATCACCGGGAATACGGAACCATCTCCTTGGCCAGGATTAGTGATGGTCGGGGAACAACCAGGAACCCCTGCCCTTTTGGCTCTACAGACTAAGTGCTTCCTCGCCGGGCTTTTTGCGCCTAGCGCAACCTGCAAATGCAGGACCTTTGTGATCTGTCCGTTAAGACATGTTGCTTGGATGATTAAAACAGCTAGTACATCATTTTAAAAAGTCGGAAATTTCGTGGGCTTTTTCTGGATAACTTTTATACCAATTTAGAGCCCTAGTCAAGGGTAGTTCAGGAAAAATAAGAGCTATTGG
This sequence comes from Ptycholaimellus sp. GST1_10, assembly GCA_030248095.1. Lineage (NCBI taxonomy): Eukaryota > Metazoa > Nematoda > Chromadorea > Chromadorida > Chromadoridae > Ptycholaimellus > Ptycholaimellus sp. GST1_10. The sequence goes on from JASANA010008528.1 coordinate 13,424, forward strand.
AAACAGAAGGATGGACATGAGCAACGCGTTCTGCAAAAACAGTAATACCGTATACCCAGTTAACATTAGCAGGTTGCAATAACCTGCACATCAATTCAATTTCAACAAATGTTTTCAGACAACAAACAATCAATTTTTACAACAGACGATCAATTTTTGCCAAAGTCTCTTAGTTACAAATGTGATATCTTCCTCAGCTGCCAAGGACCCCTCCACTCCAAAAGCAAAAAACGTTCATTTTTTCCATTATCAAGTTCCAAAAAATCCAAGTTTTCACACTACCTTTCCCTTTACCTTGTATCCAAGTTTTATTTATGGATACATGTTGAGCCTGCTGCATATATTTTTTTGCACACTTTTCACGTGCTTCCACTGTCCTCCCAAGGTTTATTTTGTCCATTTTAAAGCAGGTGGACATTTAAAGGGTGGATATGTTGCCTAAGAAAGATATTTGAGGATGAAAATTAAAAGAAATTTCACTCCATTGGCCTTAGCCATTATCCCTTCAAAACCAAACTCAAACTCTTGGTGGTTGCATCAGGCCAGGACTGGGCCTTATCCCTTGGTCTCTCCAAGTATTTGGGTGGGAAGTCATTGAGCTCTCAGGGTTACCCTCTCTTAGGCACCTGGTCCATGACCTCGAGCTCACTTTTGCCAACCACTGGAACCGCCTCTTAATGTCACCATGGCCTCTTAATTCCCCGCCCAATGTCAACTGCTCCCTTGATAGGCTTAGCAACTACGGTAAATGGGGCTATATAAGTGTTGACGTTTTAAGCGGCGGCGGCAGAAGTGGGCGATAAAGGGCAAGGAGTGTGTTTGCAAGGCGGCTTTGCGATAGGCGGCTTGCTCGGACTGCCTTCTGCGCTATCGCTGACAGCTCCCTGTTCGACATAGACCTGCAAAACAGACATTGCCAAATCCTTGCAAGGGGAGGATGATAGGCAGACAGATAGCGCAATGGGTCACCTGACCTCCCGAAACTGTCTGCCCGTCCGTGTCTGGGAATGAAAGATGGAACCTGTTGCAGGCTGCATCTACGAAGGGACCTCCAACATCCAGCTCAACACCATCGCCAAATTCATTGCCTCCGAATACAGCTAGACTGCCATAGTTCCTAATGCCTTTTTTCTACATTGATGCTGCTTTTCGTATCTTTTGGAGCAAAGCATACGTCAGCTTCTCACAACAGCACAACAAGAAGATAAGGCGATAAGAGAAGGTAGTGCAAAGCGATGGTGTGCATGTAGAGAGCAGTGTTGTTTGTATGCATTTGTCAGGTGACAGGAAGTGAGAGCAGAGTTGTTTGGTCACGGGAGCAGTTGAGTTCAGTGTCACTGATGAGGCTTTGCTACACTGGCCTCGTAAATGAACTTAATCTCTGAGGACAGGTGCTACAAACTAGTTTTTCCGCTTCTTTTTCACAACACCCTTTGAGAAATCCCGTTGTTCTGTGCGACTGGCATAATGTAACTATAATGTAACTATTTGCTTTGAAAACTAATAGAGGCGAGTTTTTGACGGAGACGGGGTTTTGATAGTTTTGATAGGCGCGTCGAGGGTCTTGTGGTGATAATACATTTTATGAGCAGTCAGAGGTGAATGTCAGGAAAGATTATTTGAGCAGCTTCAAACCATTTCTATTCATTTATATTTTGGCCGACGAAATCTGAAAGAATCTTGCATCACCTGAGAAGTGTCTGGCAAACAATAGATTCCAGTAGACACAAGAAGGCATGGTAAGTAGTGGAAATGTAAGGACCTGATGCAATGCGGTGGTAGAGTTGCTCAGCAGTGCGCTTGGCGGAGCGCCCAAGTGACCCTTGGCGCCTGTCCAAAGAGCAGCGGTGAGAAGAGGGGGCAACGTTTGTTGTGTGCACTTCCCCCAGGCTAACTCCCCCGCCGCGCTCCTACCCCTTACCCCCTCCCCCCTTTCACCCACCCTTTTCCCATCAGTCATTGCCCCTCCGTGCACCAGATACACTGCCACTCGCCACGCCTCTCCCCCCCCCGCACTGCATGGCCACTCTTTTCTCTGCCCCTATAAAGAGGCTAGGGATGGATCCAGTCCACTGCCACTTGGGGCGAACCGGACAAAGTGACCCCGATCCAACCTTTCCGTCCTTTTCTACCACCAGCGCCGCCGTTCTTGCAGCCTTCCAGCATTGTTACACTCTTTCACTCCCTCCTATCCTCCTCCTCCGCCCAGACTCTCCGATACTCTTTCCTCTCCTCTTCACTGTCCACCAGGGCCACTTTCTGCGTGTAGGGAAAAACAAACAGACGGCCACCCAGCCCGCCCTGCCTCCATCTCATATCGCGTCACTCTCCGCGCTCTTCTTCCCCATGAGCCCGCCTTTTCTGCACATGCGTCCACGTTGCCCCCCTCTCCCCCTCTCCCCCTCTCCACCTACACACCCCCCCTCCCCTGTCAAAATCTATTCCCTCTCCCTTCTCACCCCTCCCCTTTCTCTCGCTACACTTTCCCTCCCCCGCCTTCCCCGCCCCAGTCACTCTTTTCGGCAGCCCATCGCACGGCCATTCATTTGTCTAAACCCTCTCATCGTCCCTCATCGCTTCCTCCACCTCCACCCCTTCCCCCATCCTATCGCTGTTGCCCTATTGCAGAGCAAAGAGAAGTGGAAAGAGAAGTGATGGATCTGAACGCGAGCTCTTTGATCAAGAAACTGTCGCTGCGCGTGAAGCGGCAACGGCGGGCCTCGGGCAAGAGCGGCAGCGTGGCCCCCAAGGCAGACCTCACCGCCAGTCTCGCCGAGCCCCTCAAATTCCCCACCTCCTTCCGCCTCAAGAACCGCAAGAAGAGCTCCAACTCCAACACCATCCCTCTCTGGGACCGCAAGTCCAAGCTCTCCTTCATACCCGTCGTCCTGCCCGGCCGCATCGGCCACTACCGATTCGCCTCCGACCTCAAATACTACTACTCTCCTGGTAATTACTCTCTTTCCCCCTTCTAGCTTACTTTCCCTTTCATTGGCCTTCCTCCCAATGCAGCCCACATCCCTCCCCATGCATGCGGAAGTCTGCCCTGGCCCGGCTTGGCACTACTGCGCATTTTGCTTCTCCCTCTCATGTCAGGTTTCCCAGAAGGCTTGGCCCTTTGCCGCACAGCCCTCGCCCCTCCCAACCGCCCCTCCCCCAGACCCCACGTAGGTATTGCATCATCTAGAAGAGACACTCTTCGACGCAGGCATTCTGCCCGTTTCGCGCCAGCCTCCCTCCAAACCTCCCCCTCCATACACTGTCCCCTCCCTATACGCCCTCTCACACTACCCCCACCCCCTTCCATCCCTTCCACGCAGCTAGCGTCTAGTCATCCTGTTTGGCCATCCTCCAAGAGCCTGGCGCATTCGGCAGCTGCCTCATTTTAGTGCCAGCCATGCCATAGCCTCCCTCGGCAATCTCAATTCTCCACGCCAAATGGCTTCTGAAAAACGCGCCAAATTTGTGGGTAAGTCCATTTGACCGACTCCTGGAAGGCAGGTGAAAAGCAGGCGGAGGTTTTAGTGCCAGAAGTTGAGGCTCGTTTGCGCTACGGCAAACATGCATTTAGGAAGCTCTCTTTCCCCGCTAAGCACTTGACCTTTGGTCAACTGCGATGCTAGGCCCGTAATGCAGCTTAGACTGTCAGCGCCGTGAGACAATCCGGCTGGCAAACGGCCTTTCTGTCACTCTTATCACCAGCTACTATTTTCAGCCACCTCTACTCCAGCCTAAACTCTCATGCATCGATCCATTTCTCTTGGCATGGACAAAAGTGTGAGAAGAAGATAAATGAAAAAAATGGACATTGGGTGTAATTTGGCAGAGGATGCTGTGGAGGCGGGGAGCAGCAAGGAGGGCCCGCCGGTCTTCGGCGGCGGCGAAGGCTCCGGCATCAACGGGATGATGTCACTGGCAGAGGCCTTCCGACGAGAGCGGAAGTTCAGCCTCAGCAATCCGCCCATGCCCTGGTCAGCTCCCCTTTCCACCCAAAGCACTGGCGCAGATTCCGCAAATCTGCGCGCGCACATCTTGCCGCGCCGCGCTAGCAGGCAGTGAAAAACTGGCCTGACTGCTTTAGAAGCAGGAGTTGAGGTGTAGGGAAAGAAGGTATGCAATTGCGTCGTTTGGCCGGCAAGTGCTTTGTGCCAATGCAGCAGAGGTGTGGTGATAGGAGGTGTGGAAATGGCTAAGGGAGAGGACTTCTGCAGGTTCGGCATCGACATTGGCGGCACGCTCGTCAAACTCGTCTACTTCGAGCCCTTGGACCACTGCGATTGGCCTGATGGTTTCCTTTCCCTTTTTCACCTTTACAAAGACTCATAGTGATTGGGGCTCAGGGACTCTGGAAGTGGAGAAGGAGACGACGAAGAACATCCAGAAGTACCTGCTAGGCACCAAAAGCTACGGAGACACCGGGACCAGAGACGAGCACCTGGAGCTGCATGACATCCAGATGAACGTTGCTTATCCCTTCCTTCTCACCCTCCTTCAGCTCTCTGAGGCTGGTCTGTTGTTTGAGTGTCGACGAGGGCGGCTGCACTTCATCCGCTTCCCGACCAGTCGGATGCAAGAGTTCGTGGAGCTGGCGGGGCGGAAGAACTTCGCCAAGGTGGCCTCCACGATCTGCGCGACGGGGGGCGGGGCGACGAAGTTCGAGCAGCTGGCGGAGGAGGCCCTGGACGTCCAGTTCTACAAGTTCGACGAGCTGGAGTCCGTCATCAATGGCCTGGAGTTCGTCTTCGCCCAGAACAAGGCCGGGGAGTGCTTCACCTGGGACCAGCCGGCCAGCCCCGACCCCGTCCTCAGCCCCTTCCCCTGCGTCGGCGGCATCCCCTATCCCTACCTCGTTGTCAACATCGGCTCCGGCGTCTCCATCCTATCCGTCAAGGGACCCAGGGACTTCAAGCGCGTCTCTGGCTCCAGTTTGGGCGGAGGGATGTTCTTGGGTCTCTGCGCCCTGCTCACTGGCTGCCAGACCTTCGAGGAGGCACTGGAGCTAGCCGCCAAAGGCGACAACACCAAAGTGAGCCAACCTCCTACTGTCTCCTTCTGTGACAGTGAATAGGGGGTGGTGTTGTGAGGTGGACAAGCTGGTGCGGGACATCTACGGGGGCGACTACAACCTGTTCGAACTGCCGGGCGAGACGGTGGCGTCCAGTTTCGCGCAGATGATCGACCCGGAGCGGCGGGCGGCGGCGAAGAAGGAGGACCTCGCCCGCGCCGCCCTCGTCACCATCACCAACAACATCGCCTCCATCGCACGCCTCTGCGCCGAGGCTGAGCAAGTCCAAAGGTCTGCCCTCACACACCCCCCTGCCAGAAGAAAGAGATAAAGAAAGTGCGCTGCAGGGTGCTGTTTGTGGGAAATTTCCTGCGCGTCAACCCGATAGCCTCCAAACGACTGGCCTTCGCCATGGACTACTGGAGCAAAGGACAGACTAAGGCACTCTTCATGCAGCACGAGGTTGCCCCCTTTCCTACTCTTCCATGGCTCTCAATACCAAGGCAGGAGTTTGTAGGGCTACTTCGGGGCAGTGGGGTGTCTGTTGGAGCTGATGCGTCTGTCGGAGCACCGAAGGGAGTCCCGTCGGCAAGCGGAGGAGCAACTACAAAGGGATCTGGCCGATTGAGCCTTCCTTCCTTCTCACTCACTTTACCTTCGTCCCTTCTACTCCGCCCAGACTCCTCCAGCCTTGCTCCACTCTGCTCAAACCTAGGCCGCTTGCCTAGAGCCACTTTGTGCACGTTTCGAGTTTGGCCTAGCGATTCATTGCATTTCTTCCTTTATTCCGTCTCTGTAAACAGTTTTTGGCTACAGTTTCCAAGCTGATGCATATTCCGGCCTATGCGTATGTGTACAGCTGGTATGACCATGAGTGCCAACGGAGACGATTCCACTCTATCAGCGCTGCTGAGTATTTGCCTCTGCCCTCCTAGCTCCTCTTTTCATTCCTTTTATCGCCTACCAGCAGAGCCCCTACATTAGTTTTCGGGTTTCTATTTCTCTTTCATGAAAATTGAAGACTGAGTCACCGAACAACTATCGAATGGAAATAAACCTCAACACAAAACCTTCACGTTTCAAGCAACAATAAATGTTCACTAAAACAAAGTAAAGTAAAGTGCTGATATAAGTGAATTTTCAGCTTGTAGATTTGATTTCAAGGTTTTGGTAAAATTGCATTTCGATGGTGGGCAAGCCATTGAAAGAAAAGTAGTCAAATATGGGCAACAAATGATATTGTTCATTCAGCGTTCTGAAAAGATCTAGGTTCGAGCTTAGGTGAATTCAATGAAGCTGAACTAGTGCTGATCAGAGACATCGGCAGTAAAGTGAAAGGTGGCCAAGCTAAAGAGCAGAAGAATTTGTCAAATTCCGAATCATTCTATAGCCGAGGCCGAACCAGCCAGCTTCTTCAAAAGCATGCGCTATTCGCTCTGTTTATTGATAAAAGTTCAAAGCTTACGGATGGAAAACATTTTTAGTGAAGCATCGAAGCAGTGTCGCATAGAATTTGTGTACATTCCGTAAATTATCTGCTGATCTGTGCTCATCACTGAAAGCAAATGTTTTGTCAGAAGCAGAGCTAGCTCCAAAGTAACCGGATTGATTGAGGAAGCATTGAACGGTGGCTGCATACTGCCGCCAAAATTGCTGCCAGCCTTTTCGCCGCCCCAGACTCATGGCTCCGCTCAGCCAGTATTCATTGCCTAGGCCTTCCTTTCTACCTTTCAATGGCGGTCAATTAATCGTTACGTTCCACTATCTCTTGGGGCGTGAGTGCAGGGTTGATGTTGTTGACGCTGGACATGAGCAAAGCAGTCTCGTCAAACAACTTCTTTGGCGGCTCAAAAAGGCGTGAAAGATGAAAGCCTTGAATGTCTATAGAATGCCAGGCCAACCTGAAGGATCCAGGTTAGATTTCTAGCCGTAGCTTTGTCGCGAAAAAGACCGATATCCAGCCAGGCGAAGTAATCGCTTCGGAAAGGATTCTCCCTTATCGCCCACTCCACCAACAGCTCATACTTGGCGTGCATGGCACTGACAAATCCCTAGCGCTTGCAGAAGACTGATCATCAGTTTTTCCTGACACCTCACCAGGAGTAAGCTGGAAGCAGGGTGTTGGGAGAATATTGTGGATATCCGGGCTGTGCAAAAAGCAGTTTGATGTAGGGCTCCAGGGCAAAACTGCACAATTGGGAACGATTGACCAATTTCACCTGGGTCTCAAGGCCTCAAAACAGCAGCAGCATGCTTCTACTCTGCAGGATGAAAAGGACAAACCGCGACGAGTGAGCTTCATCTTTTCGGCAAATCCGGAATCGTCGGTGTAGAAAATGAGAGGATTGCGAATGAAAGCGAAGGGATGGAGCCATTGGAGGTAGTCTTTGCTGCCGCGCTGTACGGAGCCTTTGAGGAAGCGGCCGAGGTTGAAGAATGCAGTCACCAGAGTCACACGCTCCTCGCTGTCGAACGACACCAATTTGTCCACATTTTCAATTAACTTTCTCTTTCTTTTCTTTCCATTTACTGCAATCAAATTTTTCATCATTGGTTATCACATGCGAATCACAGATAAACATTTTGAAGACTTGGGAAAAGTTATAAATATCGACGAATGGTTGTGCTTTTTCAAAATGTTTTTAACCACCATACTTTTACGAAGAGTGTTACTACGCCTAATTTTCAACAATTTTTTGAAATGACGTGGCTTTTGTTGGTTTGACCGGGAATGGTGATTTTGGAGCAGAGGAAGCTGGTTGAAGAAGTTTGGGCGATACGGCGAAGAAGCCAAGGCCCTCCAGCACCATACTTGGCATCCAGCCCTTTCCAATTATGCCACACGAAGCTTTCCACTGCTTTTTTACTATTTCCGCATCCGTAGCTCCAGAGCAACCAAAAGACTGCGCCTGTTAACGCCAAAAACAAGCCCTGACTGACTTGGGGCGAAGTTTGAACATTTGGCATTCTTTCCATGAATAGGAGGAGCTGCCAAAGAATGGCCTTTTTAGGCGTGCTGGGCTTGTTTCCTTGACGCCATCACTAATTTCACATTGCAACTTTCTAACCCATGTTTCATTCCCAACTCCCCTTTTTTATATGATAAATTTGATGTATCATAAACATTGAAACGCAAGACGTGCACAATGGAAGTAGCAGAAAACAAAACTCTATGAGGTGAAAACTGAATCATAATAATCCTATAAATTCTCCTAAATTTCACTCACTCAGATGTATGCTTTGAGATCGGTTACTGCATAAATAGATCATTGGTATTCTCGAAAACTAGTATCCATCAACCGCACTTGCCACAGCTGAAAAGTGAAGGGAGTCTTTCTTCAAAACTTTTCGAAACAAATGAAGAGATGGCTGCTTGCAACGATCTTTTTGCTCAGCACGCCTTTCTCTGTCGCTGAGGAATGTAGTGTGCTGATGGAAGGTGGAGGTTAAGAAGAAGATATTGAGAAAGATTGGATTGAGCGATGTGTCTGACGATGGAAAACATGGACGTGCACTTTGGTTCCGCGGTGATGTCGCCGGAGGACGTAGCGTTGGCAGAGGCGGCGGAGGTGATGGAGGACTGCTGCCATGCCTGCTCACACTCCTACAAGATGGCTGTCAGGTCAGATGAGGCAGCAGTGGGGCTCTGAGGGTGGAAACGAAGGGTCTGAGTGCTGGACAGGGGAGGGAAAGCAGAGGGGCCGGGGGGCGGCTGTTTCCTGTGGACCTGGGACTCTCAGCAGTTCCTGCTCGGCACTCCGGGCGTCTCCCGCTGCAAGCTCTATACGATGGCCACGGCGCCCAACACCAACGCCCCCGGCACCGTCGGCGGCATCTCCGGCAACCTTTTTTCTCCCCACCCTCCTTTCATCTCCCCCTCAGCCTCATCTGCCCCAGCTGTCCTCTGCTGCAGCCATGGGCATAGCGGGCTGCTACCAGATCACGGAGCCGTCCAGTCGCACAATGCCCGCCTGGCAGTGCATGCGGATGCCCAACAACGGCGTCCAGTCCTGCGCTATGCCCTGCATGCTCACCGCCAAACGCGTCATCGGTCAGCCTCCTGCTTCACGGCCACCAGGCTGAGATGATGGAAGAAAGCTGGCCATCTCAGCTCTGAGCGGTGACTACTGCTGCTGCACCTCCATGGAGGAGGTGGTGGGGCTGGTGAGGGATGAGTCGGGCTCCGTCTGCACTGCCTCCTGCCCCACGCCGGACGAGAGCGGCTTAAACTGCGGCGACGGTGCCCTCGACTTCTACTTCACCGTTGCCACCTCACAGGGTCACCTCCTCTCCACCTGACTACTCAGATAAAGACGGCTCAATTCTATTCAAGCCTGTGACATCGCGGATTTGCCGCCCATGGAAGGCATGATACTGGAAGCTAAGAGAGGTATGTGGGGGGTGGAAGGGATTGGTAAATGATGGCTGTAAGGCTGAAGAGGCGTATATGGGGGCTGAGCAGGAGCAGCGCTTCCGGTCCAGCAAGGTCTTTGCGGGCAACCGACTCAAGGTCCTCTGCCAGGAGGGCTACGAGCTGCGAGGCCCCAGGGAGTACACCTGTGCGGGTACTGGCGTCGTATTCACCCAGCCTTTCACCTCATCCTGTCAGAGGAAGAAGCCAGGTGGGTTTCAGCTGCCAGCTCTTTGCTTGTAGACAATGAAAGGCTTGCAGAAGGGTGCCAAATTGCCCAGCTTCTGCGTAATCCCGGAGATTTAGCTGGTGGTAGCCTGAAATACTCAGATGGACTTAGTCGAGAGAGCCAGGACCGCTTAGCGGTAAGAATGCTTCCAGTTTTGGCTGACACCTAGTTTCCCCCCTATGAGATTTCCCCCAAGTAAGAACCTTCCCCCCCCCCAAGAAAGTTTCCCCCATGAAAGTTTCCCCCCTTCCCCCATTAAAGATTCCGCCCCCCAAGCAATTACACCAACAAACAGTCTGAGCAAACTAGTTGTAGGACTAAGAAGAGAAATTTGTTCCTTGGGGGGACTAGGCGTCAAGACATTTTCACCTATTTTTGGGTTAACTACTAGTAAATACTAATTATACTTGTGCGCGAGCCGCGCGTCTAAGCTCTTCAGTTGGAATCTATAAAGGTACTCCTGGTAGGGGACAAGCCCCTGCCCCTGGTAGCCATGCGCCCAACTAACTCGGTATAGACGAACTGTTCTAAGCCTAAGCTTAAAATATTAGGCCATATCTTGGGGGGCTTTCATTGGGGAAACTGTGGGGGGGGGGGGGTTCACCCTTCCATGAGGGGGGAACTTCGATTGGGGGAAAACTAGGTGTGAGCCCCAGTTTCTCTGAGAGATGGATGAGTCTAGCATTAATATCACCTTTGTTAATAGAATGGTGAACATGTTCGCGTCGTCTGTGAGTCCGGCTACGAACTAATAGGATCAGCGACTTATTCTTGCTCTAATGGGGCTTGGGACCAACGCTTCTCAGCTTCATGTCGGCAAGGTATGTTTTTTTTTCATTTGCCCAATCTGCAGAGATCTATAGGCTAGAATATGAGCATCGAGAAGGACAATATTGATGAAACTAATTATATTCTAAGACCTCGCTTTTTGTACTTAGCTTGAGATTGATGGATTTGATCATTGTTTTAATTTTTCGCGCGTAATAAATTATAAATTTGAATTGAAATAAGCTGCTCATTGATAAATAAACATGCTATGCTAAGTCAGCTTACCCATTGTCCTCAAGAATATTAGTTCCATTTTTTGTATTTAGTCTAAATTGTAACAACACAAGAGGCTCCGATTTTACAGCCTAGAATGGGATTGACAGTGACATGTGAGAAGAGTTCGATGGGTAAAACGGTGAAGGGCGGCTCGATGAGGTATAGTGGGGAGGCGAATTCGAGGGCAGTGAGGCCAGGTGGGGAGCTTCTGGTCAGCTGTAGACGAGGCTTTCAGTCCTCTGGCACACTGCGCTACCGCTGCACATCCGACGGCAATTGGACACCCAACCTCTTCAACGCCCAATGCATCCGTTCACACTTTTCAAGGCCCAACGCATCCGAAAGGGGTAGAATAGATTGATGTTGCAGAGCTGTGCAGTGATCTGACGGCTCCGAGGAGAGGCAAGCTAACGTTGTCATCGGAGCCGGCATTAGAGGGGGTGCGAGCCAAAGTGCAGTGCTATCAAGGTGGCCGTCTTGTCCCAGCTCCTGGAGTGCAAGCCTACCTCTGCACCCAGGGCTCTTGGCAGCCCAGGCCACCCAGGAATATGCAGTCTTTATGTCCCGGTATGCTCTCAATGCTCTCATCTGACGGCTCCGAGGAGAGGCAAGCTAACGTTGTCATTGGAGCCGGCATTAGAGGGGGTGCGAGCCAAAGTGCAGTGTTATCAAGGTGGCCGTCTTGTCCCAGCTCCTGGAGTGCAAGCCTACCTCTGCACCCAGGGCTCTTGGCAGCCCAGGCCACCCAGGAATATGCAGTCTTTATGTCCCGGTATGCTCTCAATGCTCTCATCTGACGGCTCCGAGGAGAGGCAAGCTAACGTTGTCATCGGAGCCGGCATTAGAGGGGGTGCGAGCCAAAGTGCAGTGCTATCAAGGTGGCCGTCTTGTCCCAGCTCCTGGAGTGCAAGCCTACCTCTGCACCCAGGGCTCTTGGCAGCCCAGGCCACCCAGGAATATGCAGTCTTTATGTCCCGGTATGCTCTCAATGCTCTCATCTGACGGCTCCGAGGAGAGGCAAGCTAACGTTGTCATCGGAGCCGGCATTAGAGGGGGTGCGAGCCAAAGTGCAGTGCTATCAAGGTGGCCGTCTTGTCCCAGCTCCTGGAGTGCAAGCCTACCTCTGCACCCAGGGCTCTTGGCAGCCCAGGCCACCCAGGAATATGCAGTCTTTATGTCCCGGTATGCTCTCAATGCTCTCATCTGACGGCTCCGAGGAGAGGCAAGCTAACGTTGTCATCGGAGCCGGCATTAGAGGGGGTGCGAGCCAAAGTGCAGTGCTATCAAGGTGGCCGTCTTGTCCCAGCTCCTGGAGTGCAAGCCTACCTCTGCACCCAGGGCTCTTGGCAGCCCAGGCCACCCAGGAATATGCAGTCTTTATGTCCCGGTATGCTCTCAATGCTCTCATCTGACGGCTCCGAGGAGAGGCAAGCTAACGTTGTCATCGGAGCCGGCATTAGAGGGGGTGCGAGCCAAAGTGCAGTGTTATCAAGGTGGCCGTCTTGTCCCAGCTCCTGGAGTGCAAGCCTACCTCTGCACCCAGGGCTCTTGGCAGCCCAGGCCACCCAGGAATATGCAGTCTTTATGTCCCGGTATGCTCTCAATGCTCTCATCTGACGGCTCCGAGGAGAGGCAAGCTAACGTTGTCATCGGAGCCGGCATTAGAGGGGGTGCGAGCCAAAGTGCAGTGCTATCAAGGTGGCCGTCTTGTCCCAGCTCCTGGAGTGCAAGCCTACCTCTGCACCCAGGGCTCTTGGCAGCCCAGGCCACCCAGGAATATGCAGTCTTTATGTCCCGGTATGCTCTCAATGCTCTCATCTGATGGCTCCGAGGAGAGGCAAGCTAACGTTGTCATCGGAGCCGGCATTAGAGGGGGTGCGAGCCAAAGTGCAGTGCTATCAAGGTGGCCGTCTTGTCCCAGCTCCTGGAGTGCAAGCCTACCTCTGCACCCAGGGCTCTTGGCAGCCCAGGCCACCCAGGAATATCCGTAACTGTCGATCCGTGAACACTAACATTTATTAACACTTATTAACACTATTAACACTATAACACTTTGCCATAATCATGAACACTTTCGGTTTTTTCCCATTTTCTTGCTCAATTTTGAAGTTTAGGCCAAATCAAGCATACCGGAGGAAAGCTGGACTTGTGCTGGATCCTCTCGTGTTGGAATTTCAACTTTTTGTCCAGAATTGGATGAGCAATGATGATTTGAAACAAAAAAAACCCATATTAACACTTTTTTAGTGTTCACGATTTGGGATCGAAATATGAACACTTTTTTTAGTGTTCATATCTAGGTCCGAAATCGTGAACACTTTCCCAAAATTTTGAAAAAGTGTTCACGATTTGGGACAGTAAGTATTAACACTTTTTGTTTTTAATTTTCTATCAGCCGCAAGGACTCTGAACCTCAAATTTGTTACTTTTTAGCATTTGGGATGGAGCAGTGGACAATTTTGAGGCAAATTTGACTATTTTTGACAAACTTTGTCATGATTAACTGAAATTGAGGCAAAACCAGCCAAATAGGGCAAAATAAGCTTTGGCTATTTTTGGGCAATAATCTCAAAATTTTACATTTGACTAATTTCAACTACCGATATAAACCCTGCAAGTGGTGACTAGCCAAACAGCACCCTTCGCGTGGTAGGTTCAAAATCGCGCCAAAATCAACCTAGGTTCATTAATTACTCATGTTGCACTTTGTAACATAATGTCAGGAAGTAATCATTGGACCAATGTCTCATTGCTTATTATTTAGTAACAGTGGTCCATCATCATTAAGATATTATTAATAATATTTCATATTGTACCTGAGTAGACTCTCATCAGCCTCATTACTTCCACGCACCTGGTGGGAACTAGTACACCTGTACTCAATCACCCATCATTCATTCAAGCATAAGTTTGTTTGTTAAAATTAATTACTGTTAATATCAATAATATATTCGTTAATAAATAAGATGAATAGAAAGAAAAAAGGAAAGGGTTAGATTTGAACCTGGCTTATCTACAGCAAAGACTGGAGTGCTACCAATTGAGCTACGCATACGGTTCTACGACAATTCCCTCCCAGGACAATTCCCTCCCGACAATTCCCTCCCGTCTATTCCCTCCCGACAGTTCCCTCCCGACCATCCCCCACATTCCCTCCCAACAATTCCCTCCCAGGATAATTCCCTCCCGACAGTTCCCTCCCACATCCATTACTTCTATATTTTTGAGTATTTAATAAACTGTTTCAGTTTTCAATTTTGAAAAGATTTTGTTTGTGAAGTTCTGAATTAGAATCAGCTCATGCTCCAGAACCAGCATATAGTATCTATATTTTCCCGTGTTTGCATTAGGGTAGGCAATGAGCTGTTGAGCTGTAACTCAGGCAATTATTAAGGCTCTATTTTAACACGGCTATAGCTATAGTCTTTAGCTAATTGCTTTGCCTTTTCAAAAAAAAGTTGTTTTACAAAAATCTATTTTTGTATTCTGCATCTTGATGCTGTGCGCATTATTCAGCGAATATAATAGGTGCCAATCGATGCCTAGTCCCCACCCCCAAGACAATTTTCCCTAACGCATACCTATGGGCAGGAGGTGTGAAGACTGGGTGGAGAGTGTGGGGGGCTAGTTTGCCTGTGTTGAGGCAGACTACAGTAACCCAGTAGTCGATGCCCCTAGGACTGTGCCTGCACATCAAAGGTGATCTCCCTCCTTCTACTACATACATTGGCTAGGCAGACTGTTTGGAAGGGGAAGGAGAAGCAAGAAATGGAAACTGGATCTATGAAGCTGCGCTTTGCAAAGCTTACTCCATTGGACTACAGTAACCTGTGGTACCTGCACATCAAATATGCTCTCTTTCTTCTGATATATACACTGTGAAGGGTTATGGTACCTGCTCATCAAAAGGAATGGTCCAGCACTACTGGTACATACACACCTTCAGAGCTTCCCCAGTCTTTCATCACTGTCAGAGCTGCCCCTCCCCATCTTTCATCACTGAGGTTTTGATCTCTGATTATCTCTAGGTCTTTGCAGAGAGATAGCAAAGGAAGTGGTGGCTGACAGAGATGGCAAAGGTGACGAGTTTGGGGAGTGGACGGAGCTACAAGCTGACTGAGTCCAGTCTCATGGGGATCAAAACTGGACGCACAAGCACTCCTTCCTGGGAAGGAACCAAGGCCCTGGCCATCGCCCATGCCTACAAGAAGGCCATCCTCCCCAAGGCCAACCCTCCTGACCAGTACAACATCCTCCTGACGGAGAACAAGAAGAAGAAGCTCAGCAACTACAAGGGCCCCAAGAAGGTTTGCCAACCACATCTTGACAGATCAGTAGTGGGGAAAGAGAGAAGTTGTAGGAGTTCCAGTATTGGCACCTTCGGTACCTGAGCCAATGGGTGAAGGGAAGTGGGGCTGGATGCAAGTTCCTGAACATCTTCTACGACAAGGAACAGGTGGCCATCCTCAGCGAGGACAAGAAGGAGGTCATCCTGGTCCACCGCAAGCACCTCTTGCCCAACGAGGTAGACATGTTTTCAGTGCTTAAGAAGTAAAAAAACACAAGCTTCCAGATCTCCAACCAGGCCTGGCTCAAGAAGAAGAAGGGGAAGACTGAGGAGGAGGAGGAGGATGAGGAGGAGGACTCTGAGGATGGGGAGGATGAGGAGGACTCCGAGCAGGAGGAAGAGGAGGAGGACTCCGAGGTGGAGAAGAAGAAGAAGAAGAAGGTCAAGTCTCCCAACTCCACCAAGCTCACCAAGTCCACGGTTTCTTTATCTTTTGATTGTTATGTTCAGTTTTACAGCAAATAGAAGTAAATACAGGGCAAGAAGAAGAAGAAGCCAGCAATGGCAAGCAGTGAGGAGGAGGAGGAGGAAGAGGAGGATGAGGGAAAGGAGGCGAAGGTCAATAGCTCCAAGGCTGCCATCAAGCGCTCCCTCATCAAGGTCAGGCTGAACCTTTCAAAATAGGCCTAAATCATATTCTGGCATATGCAGGCCAAGAAAGCGAAGAAGGAGGAAGAAGAGGAGGGTGAGGAGAAGGATGAAGAGGAGGATGAAGCCAGCAACCCTCCCAAGACCAAGAAAAAGGTTGGGCTCATTTTGGTTGAAGGCTGGAACAGATCAGGAAGACAAAGATGATTGCAGAAGGTGCTGGAGGAGGAGAAGGAGGAGAAGGAAGAAGAAGAAGAAGATGGGGAGCTGGAGCTGCGGAACATCTAAACAAAGAAGAAGCAGCAGATCATCTTTATCATACATTCATTGTTCATGTTGTACAGGTGATTGCGACCTTCATTTTATTCTCATCATATTCTTTCACATAAAATATGTACAAAAGAAAATATAACAGCATTACAGGCAAATAAACCATAATCAGAGGAGTAAAATACAAAATAAAAAGAGCAGAAAAGAAATAGGGAATAAAGCTTTAAAGCAGGTCCTTGGACATGACAGCAAGTACAGGGTGAGAATGCAAAAAGAAAAAAAAAGGCAAAAACTTCACAGAGGGGGAGTGTTTCATCCCCTGACTGGCTGATAGCTGATAGACTAGGACTCGGTTTCTGCTGCTCACTGCTGGGAGATACGCAGTTGCTATGCAACCCCTGAACAACCAGGAACAGGTCCCCTTATGACAGGCAAGGGGGTGGCTTCGCAGTGAGCAGCAGAGTGACCAGAGGCGGAAGCACTACCAACTGAGCCATCTCTGCTGGCAGTGAGGAGGGTGGCAGGGCCTACCAGCTCAGCCAGCCAACTTTCCCCCCTGTGTTGAAGCTCCGGGGCAGGACCTTGGACATGCAAGCAAGTCAAGGCCAACATCCCCCCACTCTAGACACAGCCTCCACTCTAGGCACAGCCAACCCCTACCTGTAAGACCTTGGACATGTAAGCAAGTATAGGATGAGAATGCAAAAAGAAAATAAAAAAGCAAAAGATAAGACATGAATCGTTGATTCAAGTCACAAGGACTTGAACTCTGGCCTCCCTAGTGTGGAGGCCAGAGCACTACCAACTGAGCCATGCTTACCTTGATTCCAGCCTGACTCTGAAATGAGTGGATCAAAATGAAAGGTGATGGGTCTAGGCTATCGTAGACATGAATGGATGTGCAGGTATGGGTATGATTTTGATGTGAGCAATCAAATGGCAATGTTCCACACACCCATGCATGCAATCTGTTTCTACTACAGCCTGCCTTGAACTGATTAGGTGACAAGTTTTTAGAGTTGCAGCAGAGAATCTCAGCACCTATGGCCTCAGTGAATGAAGGAGTGGAGGTGGCAATGGATCTGACAGAGCAGCCACTGGATCTATCCCTCAAGAAGCTGCCTGCAATCCAGGAGGAGCATCTGGACCTGTCCAGAAACAAGGTCATACTGGCACCTGCAAAAGAGCAGCCTAATGGAGCAGAGGCTGGCTCCTAGAAC
>JASANA010008529.1:0-10000 GCA_030248095.1 Ptycholaimellus sp. GST1_10
TGGATAGGTCCTTTAAGGCAAACTTTGCACAAGTTGATCGAGCTTGACAACTTGATCTGCGCCTCCTACAATGGTTTATATCAAAGCTGTATACCTATTTTACCCCATGTGTAATCTTTGGCTTTTAATAGGAGTGCTCTCGGTCTATCCGACCAGGATAGAAGGAGATGACAACCAAAGAGCAGGGCTCCGCCTGCTGTCGTCCGGTCTGCTATGTGTCTACCCAAGGGACACAGTCCCGGTGCTGTACGCTGCAGCCTTCCATGCCGCCACAACGCTCAAACAGAACGACATCACCCGCACGAGCTTGATAGTGCAAAATCATCAAACCTCTCAGGTTGAAGGGTTTTGCAACAGATTTGAAACATTACAGAGTCAAGTTGATGGAAGCTTCCCGCAAGGAGGTGTACGTTGGGCTGACCTACAAACTGCAACAGACGCAGAGCTGCTGGCCACCAAGCGTCTGGCCCGCCACCTTCAGCTGCTCATTGCCACCGACAACGGCTTTGACATCCACGCCGCAAGCCTGCAATGGCTCCTATCCCAAGTGAGCATCGCAGAAGACCCAACAGTTAGCTTACTTTGCACCTGAAAATCACGGTCAAGTTGGAGAACCTTGAAGGGCGGATTGACCCAGTCACAGGCGGCGGAGTGCCATAAATGCTGGGGCTTCAACCCATTCGACATGGTGGACAAGTGTGGGAAGTCTGACTCCGACGTCATCACCACCATCATCGCCACCGAGGCCACCGGCCTCCCTGTCCAGAAGGCCATCAAGCTTCTCAGGGACGAGGACATCACCATCAATGGGGACAAGGGCCTTGTCATCCACGTGCCCTCCGGCAACCGCACCCTGATCCACTACAAGTGCAACCCGATGCGGCGCCCCATCACTGACCTCATCTTCGCCTTCGAGGCCGTCCACCTGCAGCCCTACGTCTGGTCAGAAGGCACCGATGAGGAGAGGCTGGCAGCACTGTCTCTGGAGGAACCAGAGGGACCAGGACCTAAGCCACAGCGACGTCCAAGGGCAAGGCCACAGCAGCAAGAGGAAGAAAGTATGGAGGAAGGAGAAGAATCCGCGGCGTCTCCCTTGGCCACAACGCCGTCCTCATCCACGGGAGCGGCCAAGGCGACATCTGCCTTTGCCAAACTTGGCAGCAGCAACACCGCCAAGGACTACGCCAACTACAAACTCAAGAGCCAGTTTGGCGCCTCCAACTACCCCACGCTCACTGAGCTACCCACGGTCGCCGCAAGGCCTGGATGCTCAAGCCCAGCCAACCCCAACACCTACAGCGAGGCCACCGTCTCCTATCCCATTGACGCCATGCTCATCAAGCACAACTCCCAGCAACTCCCCCCAGGCCTCAAGGTCAACTTCAGCGCTGAGGCGATGGAGGGAATGGAGCAATATTGCCTGCCCTACGGGGCCCAACCAAACAGAAAATGGGATGAAACATGCCTCGCCTCACTAGAGTGCATGCAGCTGGTCTGCAACTGGATCATGGTGCAGTCCAATGGAAATCCAGTCTGCCACTCCTGGTCAGGCTGGGAGTGCTTCATGCTGGACTGGACAGGCTACAACGAGTTCAGGGCGGCCAAGCTTGCCACCAGCTACACCACCATCCACATGCCTGGCCTATGCCCCAACCCCCGAAACCCTGTCTACCCCAACAACTTCAAGACAGTCATCCGCCAGACAAAGCCGAATGAACAGTGCTACACACCGAAGGACCGCAATCCACCAAGGAAAGACAAGCCTCCATCCTACCCGTTGACGCAAGGAGCAGCTATCCTCTGGTCCCCCTGCAATCCAATGCTAGAGCTCTACAGAGCCCCGAGGGAGGGTGAGACCTGGGACCAATTCCAGGCCTGGCACAAGCAACACTGCCAACCCTCCTACTGGAAGCCCGCCTACTGCACAGCCAAAGCCCTGCAATGGGCAGCCCCGTTCCTCAACATGCTCAGACTGCGCCTCTGCAGCATCACCGTCGAGTACATCAAGCCTGACCAGGAAGGCCGTTTCCCCTGCACCAAGGTCCATGAGGAGTCCAACAACATCGCCTCCTTCCTTGGCGTCATGGACAACTCTGACGTCCCCAAGATGAACTTCGGCCAACTCACACAATGCATCATGAAGTGTCTCCCCAAGGCCCATAACTGGATGCACTCATACATGATGCGCATGCTGGAAGTGATGACCCCGCAAGAGGTCTTCGTCCACATGTTCGAGACGTTTGCGGCCAAGCTATGGCACAACTTGTGCACCAGGGAGGGCCTCCTGGATGACCGCATGGCCATCCTCCACTCCACCAACGTCTACACCCAGCTCCGCCTCGGGTACCAGCTGTCTGCCAAGGGGAAGATCAAGGAGTTTTTGCGCCCCAGTGGACAGACACGGAGACCAACCCGATGGTGACCGAGTACCCCAAGATTGGCCGCGCCATCCAGTACGATGTCCCTGAGCTGGAAGAGCAGCCCTGGAAGCTGCAGCCGGAGAGACAGCCATTTGCCTGCCTACTCCTGGGGCACTTCAAGCACACGGTCGAGAGCACACAGCTGGCAGATGGCACCCAACTGCGCTGCATCCCCTTCAGCTGGGACGGAATCTGTGCCCTGCCTCGATCTTTCTGCCAGCCGACGGCCATTGAGTCCATCGTGATGCGCAATCAGTTCACCCCCAGTGGAGAGCTCATCGCGAACTGCGTCGCCTCCAACCTCCACTGGGATGGAGAGGATGCCACCCTGCCGGCACAGTACCAAAAGGCACTGGAAGAACCAGTGGCAAATGTCCTGTCATCACGAGCTCAAGAGCAACACAAAAGCGAGCAACACTTGTCCAGTTGGATTTCAATTTTATGCCAGAATTTTTGTGCAGTAATTTGCGCAACTTTAGGCATCGACATGATCAGGACCAAGTTTGTGCAGAACTGCACCCCACTGCCGGTGACCTATGCCAAGCGAGGCACAGGAAGCAGAGGTGGAAGCCATCAGCACGGTAAGCGCATGGCCTCATCACCCGCATTGGATTATAGCCTAGGTACTAAAATAATAATGCTATGTTATCTAGCAAACTTATACAACTGGCCAAGTATGGCAGCTGCACAGAAAATTCAAAATTCAAAAATTTTTGACACGCAAAATTATAAAGTAACAAAGCTAGACAGAGTCCCAAGAGGGAATTCAGAAGTACTGCTTTGTGGAGAAGGCAATCATGGTCAACTTTTTGCTTTCCCATCTACCTATAATTGTCCACCAGTGCCCTCAACTATTAAAAATGTATCAAACGTAAAAATTGATTTATTTGTAAGAAATGAAAATGACATTTCTTTCCCAGCATTTAAATGCTGGGCCGTATCTTCCTACGTTTGCACAAAAACATATTTCTTAGGAAGCAAAGCAATAGTGGACTTCGGTGAAAATGCAGTGATTGTGTCGCTAGCAGAGTGCCAACAAATGTATGATAACAAAACTTATAAAGATTTAAACCTAAAACATTAGGTCCCAAACTTTTTGCAAAACAAATAAAATTAATGCAAAAATATTCCTACTGGACATTTTTTGATGTTTGCAATAACGTCACAAATGCCTTTTTGCAGGCGGGAAGTGCAGCTATTTCCGCCAAGCGCCACCTCCACTCTACCCTGGCAGACCTAGCCCACTGCAACATCAACGCCAACCATTGCCACACTGGCAACAAGGCGACAGTGATTTGGCAGTTCATTTTCGGGGGCCATGATATCTGTCGGTGGAATAAAGTGGGCTTGTATGAAGCAAAAATAAGCGACCAAAGATACATTGTTATCGAGGAACTGCAAGTGGCATTTGAAATAACTCAACTAAAAAGATTCTCAGGCAACAAAAGCTCACATTCATGCCTGCCAGCAACTGCATTCTTAGGACAAAGTAATACGGCCGTAGTTTTTATGGAAGGTTTCACATCATTCATCAACTTTGCCGTAAAAGACAAAAAACTCAATTCAAAAACACTTTGGGACAAAGTAAAAAACAAGTATATGGCGCAAAGCGCAATAGGTGACCGCGGAGCGCTTACACATCCACATGTAGTAAAATCCAAAAATTAAGGAAAAATTATGCTGAGAAGGTGATCATTGCATCTCAAAAGGAAAATTCTGTGGTTTCTCAACCATTTTCAAAAGTAAGCACAGATTTGGAATCGTTATATACGACTTGTGAACAAAAAAAACTCAAGTCCTCTGTTCAATTCTTAGCCGTTCAGCAGTTACCGATTATTGATGACATTGCTGTGCATGAAAGTTTGTCACTCAAGAAAATAAGTCTGTGGTTTCTCAACCAATTTCGAAAGCAAGCACATATTTGGAATCGCTATATATGAGTTGTGAACAAAAAAACTTAAGTCCTCTGTTCAATTCTTAGCCGTTCAGCTGTTACTGATTATTGATGACATTGCCATGCGTGAAAGTTTGTCACTCAAGAGGGCAAGTCTGTGGTTTCTCAACCATTTTCAAAAGTAAGCCCAGATTTGGAATCGTTATATACGACTTGTGAACAAAAAAACTCAAGTGTTCTGTTCAATTATAAGCCGTTCAGCTGCTACTAATTATTGATGCTATTGTCATGCATGAAAGTTTGTCACTCAAGAGGGCAAGTCTGTGGTTTCTCAACCATTTTCAAAAGTAAGCACAGATTTGGAATCGTTATATACGACTTGTGAACAAAAAAACTCAAGTGTTCTGTTCATTTATCAGCCGTTCAGCTGCTACTAATTATTGATGCTATTGTCATGCATGAAAGTTTGTCACTCAAGAGGGCAAGTCTGTGGTTTCTCAACCATTTTCAAAAGTAAGCACAGATTTGGAATCGTTATATACGACTTGTGAACAAAAAAACTCAAGTTGTCTGTGCAATTCTCAAGATTACAGGTGCTACAGCGCAAAATCTGTATATTGCAATTTTCTGACCTTTCTACCCAAAAAAGTAATGTTTCAAATGCTCGGAAACCGGTTCCACCCCTCCAGATCTTCCTAAAATAGCATTACCTTTCAGGAAAAAAAAGTTTGTCCCAATCCGTTGAGAATTCGCCCGTGGACAGCATTTCCAGAAATATATATATACATATATACATATATACATATATATGAGGACAAAAGTTGAGTAACCTCTATAGACCGCGGAGCGGCGCTTCGGGCCGCTCCGCGGTCAATAACACTGATCCCGTCAACGCTAAATTGAATTATTTAAGCTTTCAATTATTTTTTGCAAAAAGTTGAATTCTTCCGATCATTATGGATGCAAATATCCTGTTCAAATCAGCTGTTACTAGGCTTATTAATGCAACTGGCTGCACTAGACCCAACTCTAGCCGTCAGAGCTTACTTTGGTAGGCCTGACTTAATTGCAAGGCCTAATGGAGACGCCTTCTTAATTTACCAATGCCACCACGTGGACAGTGTAAAAGTGCACTGGAGCAGAGAATGCAACAGAAAATGCTACAATAAAACACCAGTTTCATACAAAAATGAATTATGGTGGATAATGCCTAATTCAAGAGAGCTAACTAAACTGGTGGCAGAAAAACCATGCCTCCATTCTCATGACGCAGTGTACCGAATAGCCCTACACACCGATGACAGCTGGGAGTATCATTCGCCGTCAGGAAGGGTCGATGTAAGAACATTGGATATTGAAATGCTGCTGACAGCCCCATTTAATCCAATCACTTTCGATAAGCCATTGCTATTTCACGATGAAAGGTACGCCCAAGCCGGCAGCATAAACATGATTGTATCAGCCTTGCATCAGCAGGAAATCTTGCAACAGCAAGTAGGGTTGCTCAAAGATTTTGCAAAGGTGCAAGTTTGGGATGCAGAATCTTTCAAAAAAACATTTGAGACTTCAGGAAAAAAGCTGACAGGTTTTGTTTCATCAACCATGAACGGCATAGCAACAGGGTTCAAAACCTGGGTGCAATCCTCTGGAAAATTTTTGACCGCGGAGTGGCCCAAAGGGCCGCTCCGCGGTCTATAGAGGTTGCTAAACTTTTGTCCTTATACGTATATATATATATATATATATATATATATGTCTGGAAATGCTGGGAACGGGCGAATTCTCAACGGATTTGGACAAACTTTTTTTTTCCTGAAAGGTAATGAGATTTTAGGAAGATCTGGAGGGGTGGAACCGGTTTCCGAGCATTTGAAACATTACTTTTTTGGGTAGAAAGGTTGAAAATGTGGGTATGCTGTAAAAGGCTCAATTCTCAACGGATTTTGACAAACTTTTTTTTTCCTGAAAGGTAATAAAATTATAGGAAGATCTGGAGGGGTGAAACCGGTTTCCGATTATTTGAAACATTACTTTTTTGGGTAGAAAGTTTGCAAATTTGGGTATGCTGTAAAAGGCTCAATTCTCAACGGATTTGGACAAACTTTTTTTTTCCTGAAAGGTAATGAGATTTTAGGAAGATCCGGAGGGGTGGAACCGGTTTCCGAGCATTTGAAACATTACTTTTTTGGGTAGAAAGGTCGAAAATTTGGGTATGCTGTAAAAGGCTTAATTCTCAACGGATATTGACAAACTTTTTTTTCCTGAAAGGAAATAAAATTTGAGGAAGATCTGGAGAGGTTTGACAAGTCCCAGAGCATTTGAAACATAACTTTTTTAGGTAGAAAGGTTGAAAAATGGGGTATGTTGAGAGCTCCGCGGTCACCTATTGCGCTCTGCGCCATATACTTGTTCACAACTATTCTGAAAGGCCCTGTCCAAGTTATTTGCAACCTAACAATAACAATTTCAATAGCGGCCTGTGCAGTGCTTGTCTGCTTCTATGGACTGAAATACTGGCTCAAATTTTTCCCAACCTAAACAAGGAAGAGATAAGCAGCAAAACATGTCAGATAAAAAACCAAACTTACGGTCAACTTTGCGCAGCACTTTGCACAGGTCAAGAAGATACTGGCAAAATCTGTGAAAAGTGCGTTCAACAAGCATTGAATTGACTGATTTGCAGCTGAAGGATAAAACCGGTACTGACCAGGATGAAAACATTGTCCTTGTGCCGTCGGAGCAAGTTGTCCTATATTCAAAATCAAAACTGCCACCTGCAAAGCCACCACGTTTAGCAATGGTACCTGAGGAGCCTAGCAAAGAAAAACCAATATTCACAGTTGTTGATTGCGAAAAAGGGTTGGAGGCAACTTCATCCAATCCAAGATGCTAGGCCAATAGATGATACATGGCAAAGATTGCAAGTGTAACAGCTTAGACTGTTACGGAGTGGATAAGGAGGCAAAGGCCTAGAAGACAGGCCGATCCTAGACCTCATGGTCTATGAAACAGATGGAACACCCAGGCGTTTGAAGGCTTTGCTAGACACTGGCAGCCACGTTAGCACATTCCCGCTTTTGCTAATCAATAAATTAGACAAAAGAGGAATAAAATATTCCAAAGGAACCGTGAAGGCCCCCATTAAAGGAGCGTCAGGAAAAACATGCTTTACAATTTCAATGCACTGCAGAATTCTGGATACTGAATTTCCAGAGACAGAGTTCGTGGTTGTCGATCATGAATATGGCTGCTTTGACATAATTGTTGGAACAAATTTATTAAAAAGATTTAAATTTCTGTTCTTCAATTTCAACAAGTATATGGCGCAAAGCGCAATAGGTGACCGCGGAGCGCTTACACCTTTACATGTAGCAAAATCCATAAATTAAGGAAAATTTCTGCTGTGAGGGTGAACATTGCATCTCAAAAGGAAAAGTCTGTGGTTTCTCAACCATTTTCAAAAGTAAGCACAGATTTGGAATCGTTATATACGACTTGTGAATCAAAAAACCAAAGTCTTCTGTTCAATTATCAGCCGTTCAGCTGTTACTGATTATTGATGCCATTGCTTTGAGTGAAAGTTTGTCATTCAAGAGGGCAAGTCTGTGGTTTCTCAACCATTTTCAAAAGTAAGCACAGATTTTGAATCGTTATATACGACTTGTGAACAAAAAAACTCAAGTGTTCTGTTTAATTATCAGCGGTTCAGCTGCTAGTAATTATTGATGCTATTGTCATGCATGAAAGTTTGTCACTCAAGAGGGCAAGTCTGTGGTTTCTCGACCATTTTCAAAAGTAAGCACAGATTTGGAATCGTTATATACGACTTGTGAACAAAAAAACTCAAGTGTTCTGTTCAATTATCAGCCGTTCAGCTGCTAGTAATTATTGATGCTATTGTCATGCGTGAAAGTTTGTCACTCAAGAAAGCAAGTCTGTGGTTTCTTGACCATTTTCAAAAGTAAGCACAGATTTGGAATCGTTATATATGACTTGTGAACATTAAGTGTGAACTTGTGAACACTTAAGTTGTCTGTGCAATTCTCAAGACTACAGGTGCTACAGCGCAAAAACTGTATATTGCAATGTTTAAACCTTTCTACCCAAAAAAGTAATGTTTCAAATGCTCAGAAACCGGCTCTACCCCTCCAGATCTTCCTAAAATAGCATTAGCTTTCAGGAAAAAAAGTGTGTCCCGATCCGTTGAGAATTCGCCCGGTGCCAGCATTTCGATAGATATAGATATATATATATATATATATATACCTGAGGACAAAAGTTCAGTAACCTCTATAGACCGCAGAGCGGCCCTTCGGGCCGCTCCGCGGTCAAAAATCAAATAATTAATGACAGATATCCAATTAAAACCAATAAGAGTACAAATACGCCGAGCCCAGCTAGGTGGTTACAAACAATATCTGCTGGTAACAAAGTAGAGGAAATTAATGATTTAGATAGTGACATCGAAGTAGAGAAAATCAAATATGCTAACTGGTTAAGCAGAAAGCCCGAGAAGCGCACACAACCATTGAAGATTTTAAATTCAGGCACATTGGCACCTAATGCCTTGACGCTAGTGAAATGTACAAACCCATTTGAAACAACACATGAAACTGTTTTTCCAGCAGAATAGACACAAATGCAAAAAAAATGGATGGTACCTTGAAGACTGCCTGTTAACGTCAAGAGAAGTCATTATCACTGTGCCTATAGTCAATCACAAGAGCTATCCTTGTACGCTAAGGCCAAATACAAAATTAGGCACGGTCGATCAATGGAGTAATGAACAAATATTTCCATTGGAATTTTGTGACGAAGAGGAGGAAATACAAGACAACGAATGCCAACCTGGCTCAATTTCATCAACTTCAAAGCAGTGCTATACGTTGCAGCAGGCCACAATGCCATCACTAAAATAGCATTTGAGTTTCATCAAAAAAACGGCAAAAATTGGCACAACAGATATACCACCATGGAAAAAACAGAAAATCATGAAAATTCTGAAAAAGTTCCACATGTGCATTAGCAGAACTGATTTTGACGTAGGGGAGGCATTGAATTCCGAGCACTGCATAGAGTTGACAGACTATAAGCCTTTCAATTGCAGTCGTCCAATCCCCCTACCCAGGCGACCAGTAGTGGAAAACATGATCAAACTATTACTAAAAATGGTTGCAATCCAGGAATCAAATTCACCGTATTCAAGCCCAGTCGTAATAGTGCCCAAGCCAGATGGAAGCGCCTGCATGGTTCATGACTACAGGCATTTGAATTGCATAACAGTTAAAGACGTGTACAATCTGCCTAGCACAAAAGAAATCTTGAGCTCACTGGCAGGAATAACCCAATTCTGTGCACTAGATTTGACAGCTGGTTATCCCCAGATAAAAATGCGACCAAGTATACAGCTTTCCAAATGCATCTAAGTCTCTATGAATACCTATGTATGCCAATGGGTCTCTCAGCTGCGAGTAGTAGCTTCCAAAGGGCAATGCACAACGTCATGCAAGGTTACCTATGGAAAAGAGTATGGGTATACCCAGATGACGTCCTCGTCGGTGGGAAAGACTTCAACACCATATGTGAAAACCTAGTTTTAGTATTTGAACACCTAAGAAAAGCAAATCTAAAGTGCAAGTTAAGGAAATGTGAGTTCCTCAAATCTGAAATCGCTTACCTAGGCCAT
>JASANA010008532.1:0-23524 GCA_030248095.1 Ptycholaimellus sp. GST1_10
GGGGGGGGGGTAATTGGATAAGATTTCATTTGGGGAAGGGCTCCAAATTACACAAGAAAATTCATAACAAAAAATGCTGATGCTGCCGCATTAGGCTGCTTGATACAATTTGTATTTATTAAAAAGCCACCAGAAAACGGTGTGCATACTTGTACGTGGTCCAAAAACTGGTAAAATATAATGAAACGATGTTTTGAAAATGAAAATACAGTGCAAATTTTTTGGCAAACTAATATAATTTTAGAAATTTTCTTGGCTAATACTCAGGGCAATCGATTTGTGGGAGAAAAAATCTTTACTTTTGGCCTGCCAATGGTTTCTCAGCTTTAAACACACAAAAATTAAAATGAATGCCTGAGAAGGATTCGAACCTATCAATTTCATCCTGCTGAGTAATCGCTTACATCACTACACCATTTTGTTGCATTTAAATACGTTTGAAGCTACTTTAAATTGGGGGGTGTAATTGGATGATTTGGGGGGGGGCAGTTGGAATCGTAAAGTTCATGTTTAAAGTATCTTTAAATTTGGGGGGGGGGTAATTGGATAAGATTTCATTAGGGGGAGGGCTCCAAATTACAAAAAATATTTCCATAATTTATAAATAGTTACCGCATCTGGGGCCCCGATTTTTGAAATCTGAATTTACAAACGAATGGGGAGGCCAACAGGGCAAATGGTAGGGGGAGGGGCAAATTGTTTGGAGGAATGTATTTGGGCTGCATGGGTCCCGCTACACGGGTGCTTAGCTATTTTCATGCATTAGCCTCTTTTTTTGGTCTACCGACTCTTTTAGAAACTCCCACCCAGTGGCCAAATTACAGCCACACCAAATGAATGCAACAGCAAACACCGGCTGTCCTCAAGGGACTTCAAAGATTAGGCATACAACCCAAATGAGGTTGTATCGCCTGTAAGAGATGGTGGTCTACAGACCTGTAAGGACACTTTTGTGTAATCACTAAAACTTAGTAAGTTTGGGTAGGTTCCCAAAACTGCGCAGTTCCAAAACATTGATAAAAGTTACACTTTCAATGTTTTAAGCACATTCCCGGAATCGGGCAAGCTTCCATACCTCAAAATCGTGCTCTTTGACCCCATTTTACCCAAAAACATCTTCACTTTTGCACAGGAAGCTTCCCCCATGGCGCGCCCCGTGATTACCCACAAGACAGGCTCTACTATTATATATATAGATACTAGTAATATTGGTCAGTGGCCGCGCTTCGTGCGGCCACCTATCGGTGAGTGCTATGATCCAAAATCATTCCCTACACCAATGCACCAACAAACTGCATGATGGTTCCACAAAGCTTCTCAGCCATTATAGAGCAGATTCAATAAGCCCAAAGCACTGGGTATTACTCTAGCTTCTGTTCACAAAACAACAGCCAAAGCCAAAACAAAGTATGATTCAGCCCAGAATATTGACTT
Source organism: Ptycholaimellus sp. GST1_10 (assembly GCA_030248095.1). Taxonomy (NCBI): domain Eukaryota; kingdom Metazoa; phylum Nematoda; class Chromadorea; order Chromadorida; family Chromadoridae; genus Ptycholaimellus; species Ptycholaimellus sp. GST1_10. The sequence continues at coordinate 1,435 of JASANA010008532.1, forward strand.
CAGTATAGAATAATCGCTAGGAGCAGATGTCAACACTGTGAACAAATATTTTGGATATAAATGCCTTGAAACATCTGGTCAGCGAGTAAAGCCAAAATCGCAAAAATTGACATTACTCATTTGGATTTTTCATTAAAATGATTTTGAAAAGTTGACAAAGTAAACATGCAATTCACAACAGAATTGTTTTGCCTTGAATTTAAAAAAAAGTCCGCCAAAAAAAGTTAAAAACTGGTGGAGCTATTGATCTTCAAAGTTGGAAAATGACCAAAATGAGCACATTTTCGATATTTTCATCATTTTCAAGAATTCAGGCACAGGTGCGGGTATATGCCAGAGAATGTCCAATCCAAGATCTATCCAAAATGGTATAATATGCCAGGTTAGGTGCAAAATTCAGCTCGGGTGAGGTACCCTCCCAAAGTGGTGTCACCCATATTATATAAAACTAGGTTGAGCTTCGCCGTCGCCTACGGCGACTACTGGCATAGTACTTGAAGGAAACATTCTGCTGAAAATTCATTAAAAAAAACTCAAAATGGCAGAAAATTGGCGATGAAAGCTGGTGGTTGAGCTTTGCCATCGCCTATGGTGACTGTATCAAACTAACTACAGAATTTATATAAGCCAAAAATTTCAAATTATTTAAAATTATTTGGGGGTGCACATGGTTGGGAGTGGGGTCCAAATGGCTCGGGAAGGGGTGGTAAACTGTTGATGGGATTGAGCTTTGCCGTCTCTTACGGTGACTATATGAATGCTGCTACAATAATTGCTCTCAATTTTGGTGATAATTTTGCTAAAACTTAGCTGGACTTTTTTTATAGATTTTAAAATGACATGAAAATTTGGTTTATTCTGAAAATCATTGGACAAAGGTAGGCAAACAATTAGGGAAGGGCAAATGGGGGGGGTGGCAATGGCTTGGGGAGAGGGAAGGGCTCTCGGCGGCTACGGCGACTCTATGGCACCAGTTAAAGAATTTATCTGATCCAAGATTTTAAATTTATGTGGGTAAATGGGAAGCAGGGTGTTGTAGAAAAACGTTTACCAAAAATTTTCACATATACATGTGACTCACTTTTTGTATGTTGTGTTGTGGTTAAGGTTTATGGCATTAGATGGAGCATGGAGAGATAGAGTTTGAGGTTTTTATGCGGCATGATGGTTGGGGTTTTTGGGTTGGTTAGAGTATAGAGATAGATTATGGTTTGAGGTTTTATAGGGTATGATGGTTTGGGTTTTGGGGTTGGATGGAACATATAGACAATGGTTTGTGGCTTTTATGGGGCATGATGGTTGGAGTTTTTGGGTTAGACAGAGTATGGAGACAATGGTATGGGGTTTTTATGGGGCATGACGGTTGTGGTTTTGGAGTTGGATGGAGCATGGAGACGATGGTTTGGTGTTTTTGTGGGGCATGATGGTTGGTGTTTTGGGGTTGCATAGAGTATGGTGACAATAATTTGGGGTTTTGGGGTTGGATAGAGTATAGAGATAGATGATGGTTTGGAGTTTTTATAGGGCATGATGGTTTGGGTTTTGGAGTTGGATGGTGCATGGAGACGATGGTTTGGGGTTTTTATGGGTCATGACGGTTTGGGTCTTGGGGTTGGATGGAGGGTTTTCGTTCGTTCCCAAATTTTCATTCCCCAAACTTTCGTTCCCAGGGTTAATTTGAAGAATCAAGCTTGGATGCAAAGATCTGGGGGTTCGTATGGAGCAATGCGCGGGGGTTGTATGGTGGAGGAAATTGGTTTGGGCCTTTGTATGGTGCATGATAACGAGGGTTTGGGATTTGGCGTTTGTTTTGTATATGGGTGGGTTGTGGAATGGGGCTTGGTGACAATTGTTTGGCATAAGCGAGTGTGGAGGCAAATGTGTTGGGGTTTGTACAGTGCTAACCATGAGGGATCAGAAAGGAACTTGGAAATTATCCTTTGCAGAGATTTATAGAGTACATAGACAATGGTTAGAGCAATGTGCCAGGGTTTTTATGGTGGAGGAAATTGGTTTGGGGGTTTGTATGGTGCATAAAAACGAGGGTTCGGGATTTGGGGATTTGTCAAAAGCACAGAGGCAATGGTTTGGGGGTGTAATTGGAACATACTGGCAAGAATTAGGGGGTTTGTGTGAGAAATCTAGTATAATAGTAATGGTAATGCAAATTCTTCGGGGGAATTTGTGTGGTCGATGATGGCGAGTGTTTGGGATTTGAATGAAGCACAGAGGAGGAGGTGGTTTGGAGGTTTGATTGGAGTATGATTTGGTTATTTTGTGGGTAATATAGTATGGAAAGGGTTGATGGTAGTTTTTATGGGTACTATATGTAGCAATGCTACTGAGCTTGAGTTTTGGGCTGCATGGTTCCCGCTACACGGGTGCTCAGCTATTTTCATGCATAAGCCTCTTCTTTGGTCTGCTGACTCTTTTAGAAACCCCCACCCAGTGGCCAAATTACAGCCACACCAAATGAATGCAGCAGCAATCACCTGGCTGTCCTCGAGGGACTTCAAAAAAGTAGGTACCCAACCAAAGTAAGGTTGGGTTGCCTACGAATTAGTCTGGTTTGCCTAATTGCTGTGAAAATTTATGTGTAATGACTAAAACTTCGCCACAATGAGTAGCTCTCCAAAACTGCGCAGTTCCAAAACATTGAAAAAACTCACTTTTTTGATGTTTTGAGCACTTTTCATAATCGATGCAAGCTCTATAACTCAAAATCGTGTTCTTTGACCCCATTTTACCCAAAAACATCTTCACCTTCTCACAGGAAGCCTCCCATGGCGCCCGCCATGATTACCCACAGGACAGGCTCTACTATTATATATAAGACTAGGTTGAGCTTCGCCGTCGCCTACGGCGACTATAAGGAATTAGCTTCATAAATTAATGATGATAGAATTTCTAGTTTTATGGGTAACAAAAGCCGGCGTTTTACTGCAATTACGTTTCACTGCAGCATCAGAAGTTTTACTACACTTTATTTGGTTTTCTCCCACTATCCCCCAATGCGTTTTTGAATAATTGGATAAAATTACATTTGGGGGAAGTAGTTGGATAAGTTTTGATTTGGCGTGGGGTAAATATTGGATAAGTTTTCAGTTTGGGTTGCGCGAAAATAGCTAAGCCCCGTTTGGCGGGACCCGCGCCCATAATTCGTCCAACAATTTTTGCCCCCCTCCCCTCCATTTACCTTCTTAATTTGCCCCCCCCCCCAGCCGTTTGTCCTTTCACCCCTTTCATCTAACAAATCCCTGCTATGAAATGTTAAGCATTTGCAACACCTTAAGAGGCTATTGCTTTCCAACATCTTAGCGCCGCGTAGCGGGAACCATACAGCCATATTTCTCCTCCAATTTATTTTTATTGCTTTCTCGATTCCACCTCCCCTCCTAAACACCCATTTAACGCCTTAAACGTATCTAATGCACCAGATGAGTAGAATATAAGCGACCCCTCAGCACGTTTGCCCCCTGAGACTCTTAGGCCTCCCCATTCCTTCTTAGACATTCATTTTAAACAATCCTTTTTATCTAAATTCTTAAAGTTGAGAAACCATCGTCATGCCATAACTATAATATATTTTTTCAAATCGATTTTTCCCTGAATATTAAAACCAGATAAAAATCTTTTTTTCTTAAAAGATATATTATATTGCCAAAAAAACACAAAACATCTCAACATGCCCGCCACCACAAGACAAACCATTGTGTTGCATAGATTTCAAAAGTCCCAGCCCCAGATGCGGTACATATTTATAAATTATGGAAACATTGGAAAACCGCCAAAATTCTCCGACCCCCCCCCAATATAAAGACACTTCAATATGCAAAGATGCATCATTACTAATTATTTTTGATCATTAAAGATGCATCAATACTATTTATTTTTAAGTTCATCTGTCCCCCCAAAAACCATCCAACTATCCCCCACAAATGAAAAAGCATCCAATTATCCCCCCAAATTTAAAGGAGCTAAAAACGTATTTAAACGCATCAAAACTTTTTCAATTCCACCTCCCCCCCCAAAACAAACTCATCCAATTACCCCACAAATGCATCAATTCGATTTTTTTGATTCCTATTGTTACCCCCCAAAAACTTATCCAATTATCCCCCCAAATGAGAGTTTATCCAATTATCCCCAACCCAAACTGAAAACTTATCCAATATTTACCCCGCGCCAAATGAAAACTTATCCAACTACTTCCCCCAAATGTAATTTTATCCAATTATTCAAAAACGCATTGGGGGATAGTGGAAGAAAACCAAATAAATTGTAGTAAAACTTCTGATGCTGCAGTGAAACGTAATTCCAGTAAAACGCCGGCTTTTGTTACCCATAAAACTAGAAATTCTACCATCAGTAATTTATGAAGCTAATTCCTTATAGTCGCCGTAGGCGATGGCGAAGCTCAACCTAGTCTATATATATAATAGTAGAGCCTGTCCTGTGGGTAATCATGGCGGGCGCCATGGGGGAGGCTTCCTGTGAGAAGGTGAAGATGTTTTTGGGTAAAATGGGGTCAAAGAACACGATTTTGAGTTATAGAGCTTGCATCGATTATGAGAAAGTGCTTAAAACATCAAAAAAGTGAGTTTTTTCAATGTTTTGGAACTGCGCAGTTTTGGGGAGCTACTCATTGTGGCGAAGTTTTAGTCATTACACATAAATTTTCAGAGTAATTTGGCAAACCAGACTAATTCGTAGGCAACCCAACCTTACTTTGGTTGGGTACCTACTTTTTTGAAGTCCCTCGAGGACAGCCAGGTGATTGCTGCTGCATTCATTTGGTGTGGCTGTAATTTGGCCACTGGGTGGGGGTTTCTAAAAGAGTCAGCAGACCAAAGAAGAGGCTTATGCATGAAAATAGCTGAGCACCCGTGTAGCGGGAACCATGCAGGCCAAAACTCAAGCTCAGTAGCATTGCTACATATAGTACCCATAAAAACTACCATCAACCCTTTCCATACTATATTACCCACAAAATAACCAAATCATACTCCAATCAAACCTCCAAACCACCTCCTCCTCTGTGCTTCATTCAAATCCCAAACACTCGCCATCATTGACCACACAAATTCCCCGAAGAATTTGCATTACCATTACTATTATACTAGATTTCTCACACAAACCCCCTAATTCTTGCCAGTATGTTCCAATTACACCCCCAAACCATTGCCTCTGTGCTTTTGACAAATCCCCAAATCCCGAACCCTCGTTTTTATGCACCATACAAACCCCCAAACCAATTTCCTCCACCATAAAAACCCTGGCACATTGCTCTAACCATTGTCTATGTACTCTATAAATCTCTGCAAAGGATAATTTCCAAGTTCCTTTCTGATCCCTCATGGTTAGCACTGTACAAACCCCAACACATTTGCCTCCACACTCGCTTATGCCAAACAATTGTCACCAAGCCCCATTCCACAACCCACCCATATACAAAACAAACGCCAAATCCCAAACCCTCGTTATCATGCACCATACAAAGGCCCAAACCAATTTCTTCCACCATACAACCCTCGCGCATTGATCCATACGAACCCCCAGATCTTTGCATCCAAGCTTGATTCTTCAAATTAACCCTGGGAACAAAAGTTTGGGGAATGAAAATTTGGGAACGAACGACAACCCTCCATCCAACCCCAAGACCCAAACCGTCATGACCCATAAAAACCCCAAACCATCGTCTCCATGCACCATCCAACTCCAAAACCCAAACCATCATGCCCTATAAAAACTCCAAACCATCATCTATCTCTATACTCTATCCAACCCCAAAACCCCAAATTATTGTCACCATACTCTATGCAACCCCAAAACACCAACCATCATGCCCCACAAAAACACCAAACCATCGTCTCCATGCTCCATCCAACTCCAAAACCACAACCGTCATGCCCCATAAAAACCCCATACCATTGTCTCCATACTCTGTCTAACCCAAAAACTCCAACCGTCATGCCCCATAAAAGCCACAAATCATTGTCTATATGTTCCATCCAACCCCAAAACCCAAACCATCATACCCTATAAAACCTCAAACCATAATCTATCTCTATACTCTAACCAACCCAAAAACCCCAACCATCATGCCGCATAAAAACCTCAAACTCTATCTCTCCATGCTCCATCTAACGCCATAAACCTTAACCACAACACAACATACAAAAAGTGAGTCACATGTATATGTGAAAATTTTTGGTAAACGTTTTTCTACAACACCCTGCTTCCCATTTACCCACATAAATTTAAAATCTTGGATCAGATAAATTCTTTAACTGGTGCCATAGAGTCGCCGTAGCCGCCGAGAGCCCTTCCCTCTCCCCAAGCCATTGCCACCCCCCCATTTGCCCTTCCCTAATTGTTTGCCTACCTTTGTCCCATTTTGAATAAACCACCCTTTAATGTCATTTTAAAATCGATAAAAGCCCAGCTAAGTTTTAGCACATTTATCCCCCCAAATATTATTGATATCAATTACTGTAGCAGCTTTCATATAGTTGCTGTAGGCAACGGCGAAGCTAAACCAATTTGGCAAAGTTTCAGTCATTAAACAAAAGTTTACATGCAGTTGGGGAATCAGGGAAAATTACCTAAATAAATAGTTGGACTTTCGTCCCCCCCCCACGATATTCAATCATAACAACAATTAGCCTCCTCAGCCGTGATTCCCCAGCCCGCCCCAGCTATCAGTCACCACCCAGCCATTTGTCCTCCTCCCCCAACCATTTGCTCACTCTCCCAAAATCTTTCATCATGAACCCCGCGTTTTCACAGATGCCAGAAATGAGTAAAGTCATCAAAAAATAAATTAGTTTTAGTACAATTGTGCCCACAACAATTTTTAGCCATAAGCCCCCTCAGAATTTTTCCATCAACAGTTTCCCTCTCCCCAGCCATTGCCCTCCCAAACTGCTTGCCCTTCCCTGAATAATTTAAATAATTATAAATTCTGGGCTTATATAAATTCTGTAGTTAGTTTGATTTAGTCCCCATAGTTTGATTTAGTCCCCATAGGCCTCCGGCTTTTCCACTCCTCCTTGCAGCCACGTGTCCTCAATTTTCTGCCTTTTTGAACTGTTTTTTTTATGAATTTTCAACAGAATTTCATCTGCAAGTATTATGCCAATAGTCGCCGTAGGCGACGGCGAAGCTCAACCTAGTCCATAATATAAAAGCTGAGACGTGTCCGTCCCACAGACATTCGGCGCAGGCCCAATTCAGTAGCTGCAGGGAAAGTAAAGACATATTCGGGTAAATCGAGGGCGTAGAACACGAATTTGAAATATCTGCAAGGATCTGAGTACGGGAATGTGCTTAAAACATCAAGCGTTTGGGCAAAATAGCCGTTTTGGAGGGTTTTTTGAGTGTAGCTTTTGACTGGTTTTGAATTTCGCTATGCAGTTTTCTTCATTCAATAGATACAAATTTTATCTTCAAAATGGCGGTGGAATTTTTGAAATCGGATAAGAATTGGCTGAGTTATAGCTAATCGAAATTTAAAGGCCAAATGTCAGAAATGACACCAAAGCCGATTCAGCTGATTCTTTCTCACACAATAGTTTAGGACAAAGGCATCTTGCAAGGCATATTTGTTTCTCTAATAGGTGCGCTGGGTTTGTGTAGGATCGCATCGAAATTGTGATTTTTAAAAGTTAGAAAACATGATATAAGCAATTAAACCAAATATATGCAAAATTCATATCTTATGCAAAAAATGTAATATGGCTAAAGTGAGTAGAAATACAAAGTGGTCGTCAATAGGGATCAGGGTCGTTATCGAGCTCCAGGGCGGGCTGAAATCCAGTGTAGAGGCCGTTTGGACTGGGGAAGGCTGAGCGGACAGCGGCAAGAATGCAGAGGGGCAGCTCCACTCGCTCTCCGCCCTTCAGCCGCCCATAGAGCCAGAAGGTGGTAGATCGATAGGCGGCATAGCGGAGCTGAGCATTGTCAGGGCTTGTGGTGGTTTTCTTACCCTTCAGCTCCTCCTCCTGGTTGAGGAAAATTCGAAGGACCTCAGAGTCTAGTATGCGAGACAGAAAGAAGGAGTGCTGGGTGAGACAGGAAAGGCTGTGGGTGGCTTTGGCCATGGCTCGGGAGTAGCTGGTGTTGCCCTGGATGCTGTCCTGGCAGCAGACGAGTTGGCGGGGGAGCAGTGGGGTACTCTGGCCAGCGAGAGCGCCTGCGCACTTGCCGCATTGACAGGGGTGATTGGCTGCAGTTCGCCCAGTGAGCCGGAAGCCGAGGAGGTTGCACAGCTCCTTCTTCTCATCGCGCTGGCGGCTGTGAACTGCGAAGCTGATGCCGTGCTTCTTCTTCAGGTATTGGTCAAAGTCGGATTTTGTGGGCTCCTGGCTATATGGATTTCTCGCTGAACGCTTCAGTTCAGCCAGTTCCGTTTCATCCTCCTGCAGTAAAATTGCAATCCCTTCACATCTTATGACCAGCTGCAAAGCCTTTTTCTTAAAGGCAAGAAATAGCAGTCAAGGATATAAGATAACTTGCAAGTAATGTTTTTTCATAGTCAAGTCATTTTCAAGTCATTTTAAAATCTATAAAAAAAGTCCAGCTAAGTTTTAGCAAAATTATCACCAAAATTGAGAGCAATTATTGTAGCAGCATTCATATAGTCACCGTAAGAGACGGCAAAGCTCAATCCCATCAACAGTTTACCACCCCTTCCCGAGCCATTTGGACCCCACTCCCAACCAAGTGCACCCCCAAATAATTTTAAATAATTTGAAATTTTTGGCTTATATAAATTCTGTAGTTAGTTTGATACAGTCACCATAGGCAATGGCGAAGCTCAACCACCAGCTTTCATCGCCAATTTTCTGCCATTTTGAGTTTTTTTTAATGAATTTTCAGCAGAATGTTTCCTTCAAGTACTATGCCAATAGTCGCCGTAGGCGACGGCGAAGCTCAACCTAGTTTTATATAATACGGGTGACACCACTTTGGGAGGGTACCTCGCCCGAGCTGAATTTTGCACCTAACCTGGCATATTATACCATTTTGGATAGATCTTGGATTGGACATTCTCTGGCATATACCCGCACCTGTGCCTGAATTCTTGAAAATGATGAAAATATCAAAAATGTGCTCATTTTGGTCATTTTCCAACTTTGAAGATCAATAGCTCCACCAGTTTTTAACTTTTTTTGGCGGACTTTTTTTTAAATTCAAGGCAAAACAATTCTGTCGTGAATTGCTTGTTTACTTTGTCAACTTTTCAAAATCATTTTAATGAAATATCCAAATGAGTAATGTCAATTTTCGCAATTTTGGCTTTACTCGCTGACCAGATGTTTCAAGGCATTTATATCCAAAATATTTGTTCACAGTGTTGACATCTGCTCCTAGCGATTATTCTATACTGAAGTCAATATTCTGGGCTGAATCATACTTTGTTTTGGCTTTGGCTGTTGTTTTGTGAACAGAAGCTAGAGTAATACCCAGTGCTTTGGGCTTATTGAATCTGCTCTATAATGGCTGAGAAGCTTTGTGGAACCATCATGCAGTTTGTTGGTGCATTGGTGTAGGGAATGATTTTGGATCATAGCACTCACTGATAGGTGGCCGCACGAAGCGCGGCCACTGACCAATATTACTAGTATCCATATATATAATAGAGGAGCCTGTCCTGTCCGTAAGCACGGGGCGCGCCATGAGGGAAGCTTCCTGTGCAGAGGTGAGAGTGTTTTTGGGTAAATTGGGGTCAAAGAACACGATTCTGAGTTAATCAGCTTGCTCCGATCACGGGAAAGGCCTTAAAACATTGAAAATGTGAGTTTTATCAATGTTTTTGAACTGCGCAGATTTGTAATCTACTCATTGTGGTAAAGTTTTAGTCATTACACATAAATTTTCAGAGCAATTTGGGAAATCAGACCATTTCTTAGGCAACCTAATCATACTTGTGTTGGGTGCCGAATTTTTGAAGTCCCTTGAGGACAGCCAGGTGTTCTATTCATTTGGTGTGGCTGTAATTTGGCCACTGGGTGGGGGTATCCTTAAAAGAGTCGGTAGACCAAAAAAGAGGCTAATGCATGAAAAAAGCTGAGCACCCGTGTAGCGGGATCCATGCAGCCCAAATACAATTCCCACAATCGATTTGCCCCCCAACCATATCCCTTCTTATATCTTATATTTTCTTATATAAATTTTTTTCGATTTTTAATGGGGTAAGATCATGAAAAAGTATTTTTATTAAATTGGACTTATTTTTATGATTTTGGGTCCATTTGGGTGCAAAGATTTCAAAAATTGGGGTCCCACATGCGGAAAATGTTTATAAATGATGTAAATATTGGAAAACCACCAAAAATCTCCAAATATTGCCATTTTTGCCAGTTTTTAGACCACGCACAGTATGCACACCGTTTTGAAACCTCAATATAATTTTTTCTAATGGCTTTTTAATACATACAAATTGTGATAAAAGGTCGAATGCAGCAACATCAGCATTATTTAGTCATGATTTTTTGTTTAATTTGGAGCCCTCCCCCAATTTAAATATTATCCAGTTACCCCCCCCCCCCCCCCCAATTGAAAGATGCTTTAAACATATTAAAATGCATCAATACTAATTTTTTAGAGTTCAACTGTCCCGCCAAAAACATCCAACTATCTTCCACAATTGAAACCCTTTAAATTATTTCAATGCATCAAAACTATTTTTTTTGATTCCATCCGTCCCTCCCCAAAACTTGTCCAACTATCCCCCCAAATAAAAACTTATCCATTTATCCCCGGCCAAAATGAAATCTTATCCAATTTTCAAAAAAAACAATGTTGGGGAAGTGGGAGAAAGCAAAATAAATGGAGTAAAACTTCTTACCGCAGGCCTATTTAGGCTCACCCAATCCTCCCATGTAGGTCAGTGGATGCCAGATGCTTTTACAGGCCTATTTAGGCTCACCCAATCCTCCCATGTAGGGCGGTGGAGGCCAGATGCTTTCACAGGCCTATTTAGGCTCACCCAATTCTCCAATGTAGGGCGGTGGATGCCAGATGCTTTTACAGGCATATTTAGGCTCACCCAATCCTCCCATGTAGGGCGGTGGACGCCAGATGCTTTTACAGGCCTATTTAGGCTCACCCAATCCTCCCATGTAGGGCGGTGGATGCCAGATGCTTTTAGAGGCCTATTTAGGCTCACCAAATCCTCCCATGTAGGGCGGTGGATGCCAGATGATTTTACAGGCATATTTAGGCTCACCCAATCCTCCCATGTAGGGCGGTGGATGCCAGATGCTTTTACAGGCCTATTTAGGCTCACCCAATCCTCCCATGTAGGGCGGTGGATGCCAGATGCTTTTAGAGGCCTATTTAGGCTCACCAAATCCTCCCATGTAGGGCGGTGGATGCCAGATGATTTTTCAGGCATATTTAGGCTCACCCAATCCTCCCATGAAGGGCGGTGGATGCCAGATGCTTTTACAGGCCTGTAGGCTCACCCAATCCTCCCATGTAGGGCAGTGGATGCCAGATGCTTTTACAGGCCTTTTTAGGCTCACCCAATCCTCCAATGTAGGGCGGTGGATGCCAGATGCTTTTACAGGCCTATTTAGGCTTACCCAATCCTTCCATGTAGGGCGGTGGATGCCAGATGCTTTTACAGGCCTATGTAGGCTCACCCAATCCTCCCATGAAGGGCGGTGGATGCCAGATGCTTTTACAGGCCTATGTAGGCTCACCCAATTCTCCCATGAAGGGTGGTGGATGCCAGATGCTTTTACAGGCCTATTTAGGCTCACCCAATCCTCCCATGTAGGGCGGTGGATGGCAGATGGTTTTACAGGCCTATTTAGGCTCACCCAATCCTCTCATGTAGGGCAGTAGATGCCAGATGCTTTTACAGGCCTATTTAGGCTCACCAATCCTCCCATGTAGGGCGGTGGATGCCAGATGCTTTTACAGGCCTATTTAGGCTCATCCAATCCTCCCATGTAGGGCGGTGGATGCCAGATGCTTTTACAGGCCTATTTAGGCTCACCCAATCCTTTCAGGGTGGGCCTATTTAGGCTCAAATATTTGTTTTCAATTAAATTTTAGTAATTGTGTTTTTTTCTTTCTCTAGCTGGTTCATTAGAGTCGCCGTAGGCGACGGCGAAGCTCAACCTAGTCTTATATAATACGGGTGATGCCATTTTGGGGATGGCCTTGGCGCCGTATGGTTTCTAATCAAATCGTGGCACTTGATAGCTTTTTGGATAGATCTCAGTGAGTTCTTTAACATATGTAGGGAAGTCCTCGCAGTTTTTTCTTAATAATAAATTATGAGTGAAAACGTTTCGATTTTTGCCATTTTTAGGTCTTTTTTAACTTTAATTTGCTCTAGCTCATTCAATTTTTGACTTTTCTTGTCCGACTTTTTTTTTCAATTCAAGGCAAACTAATTCTGTTTAAGACCTTTCATTTACTTCTTCAACTTTTCCAAATTATTTTATTAAAAAAACACATTGAGTGAAGTCAATTTTTGCGATTTGAGCTCTACTCAGGGTGCTGATGTTTCAAGGCATTCATTAGTAAGGATGGCTGCATAGTTAGAATAAAGCAGCGCTGACTGCTTTGAAAGCTTTTGTCTGCATTGCTGAGCTCATCGATTATTGATGTTTACTCTGCTGAACTAAAGTTAAATACTTCTGAGCAAATATTAATTTATGATTTTGAACAATATTGTTAAGTAATCATTCTTATGTGCAGCAATAATGTAGAGCAATAAAAATAAATAAATGATAAGGGTGGAAAGAATAGGAAAAATTAAAGAAATGAGAAGGGTGGCCGCGTGAAGCGTGGCCACTGACCCATATTACTAGTATATATATGTGTGTCTTTCCGGGGCCCGTACTCCGCGGTTTTTCAATGAAATTGGCTATTTTTTTGCATGAAGGTCCGCCTGGGTGGTATCTCCAGGCCATTTTTTGCGCTTGACGTAATTTTTTGATTTTTGCCCAAAACTCAATTTTTTGATGTTTCAAAATACGAAAATTCATAAATCACTGGTTTTTAATGAAATTAGCTGAATTTTGGCAGGTACGTCCGTCAAAGTAATATCTTGAAGCTGGCAAAAGGAATTTTTGAAATATTTATTATATCTTGATTTATAGGCAAAAACCCAAAATTTTGATGTTTCAAAAATTTGAACATGCATAAATCCATTGTTGTTCAATGAAATCAGCTGATTTTTGGCAGGTACGTCCATCAAAGTAATATTTTAAAGCTGGCAAAAGGATTTTTTGAAATATTTATTTTTTCTTGATTTATAGACAAAAACCCAAAATCTTGATGTTTCAAATATTTGAACATGCATACATCCATTGTTTTTTAATGAAATCTGCTGATTTTTGGCAGGTACGTATCAACCATGCGAATTGAAAAGTTTTGTAATGTAGCTAGTGGTTATTACTTGTACTGGAACAAAGGCCGCGCATCTTGGCAATAGCCAATAATACCTTGTTTTAAAAAGTTTTTTTGAAATAACTTTTTTAATAAGGCACTAAAAAATTTTTGTCCAAACAGGACCCCACACAATTCGACCACGGCGCATCGATTGAGCCTATTTGCAGCGCTCTCCGGCGTCTGTGTGATGAGCTACAGCCTGCCAAACTTTGGGAAAGCTGCAATTGGTTGTGTTGCTTGATAAGAGGGGCTTGGCGCTACCGCTCCGCTAATGCTCCACTTGCGCAAGCCCAAGTATTCAAAATGAAAAATTACAATTTTGTTGAGAAATTTCTTGACCTATTCTCAGTGCAATCGATTTTTGGGAGAAAAGAGCTTTACTTTTGGCCTGGCGATGGTATCAGTTGTTTTCTCAACTTAAAATTTCCAAAATAAAATAATTGCCAAAGAAGGATTCGAACCTCCCAGATTCAACCAGCTGTTCATTCACTTAGACCACTACGCCACTGGTGCATATGCGTTGTTGTTTAAGTGAAGACTTATGAATAAAAGTAAATACATGAGGTCCAAGGACCCGGGGGAATGAGTGGGGGAAGAAATGAATACCTACTATCGTCCATTGAATAGATGCGGAGAAGAAGAAGAAGAAGGAGAAGGAGGAGTTCGGACAAATGGTTTTTTACAAATTTTACTACAATTCTGCAACTTTTCAGCAATTTCTCGCGAGTTTTGGTCAATTTGATGATGCTCTTTCCAATGCAAAAAGAATTAGAAAGATTGAAGCTCCCTGTGACGAGCTAGAGCCTTATCAAAATAAAGATCTAGTAATAACCCTCAAAACGTACACCCAGGTCGAAAAGAGGGGCTGGGCGCTGATGGTTCGCTTTGCTCCCTTGCGCCAGCCCAATGGGAACAGAAGCAGATAATAGAATTGGCTAATAGCTAATAGAAATGTGATGAGGGTCAACCTCTCCATATCCTCAAAGCAAACTTTCTCATACATTACGGCACCAAATTACTACACTAAAGTACTGCATCAATTCTTCAGAATATCTGTGCTTTCATTCTATGCACCAAAATAGTTTTTCGGAAAATTTCACGGGTGATTGACATTTGGGAGGAGCCTGTCTGTTTGTTGGTTAGTTGCCATGGTGAAAGTGAGTGGAGCAATGATATATCACGGACAGTTCTTTTTTCCAGAGAATAAACATGATCTTGTACCAACTGCTTAAATCCGTTAGCTCCCGACCAATCTTTACAGACTTTTTTATTTCCTTCACAACATCTAGCGTGAAAGCGGAATCAATTTTGCCCAAAGCATCTTGCATCACAGTTGATTGTGCTTTCTATGACGTTGTCCAAAGATCTTTACACTCTTCTAATGTTGAGCTGAGCGTTTCTCTCAAAGCAACTCGCTAGTGATTGACAAAGAAATGTCCACTAAGAAAAGTTTCCATTTTTCTTGGACAATCTGGCTGACTCCAAGGACCCCCCCCCCCAAGAATTACACCCCCCCAATGGGGTTACACCCCCCCCCCCAAGAATTACACCCCTCCCCCAAGATATACACCCCCCCAAAATATAAACCCCCCCCCAAAGGGTATATATTGAAAATTTTTTTATTGCATTAACATACTTCTCTTTACATATCTCAAAATTTAAACTCACGGAATTTTCATGTAGATGATAAAATACCTACTTTTTTACAAACATAGTTAGTCTATACCGGATGGCGGGCACATGCCTACCAGGAGTAGGGGCTTGTCCCCTACCAGGAGTACCTTTCAAGATTCCAACTCAAAAGCTTAGACGCATGCTCATCCTCGACGAGGTCATGACTGTGGCAGTACCTACTAGTTAGTACCTACTGTTTAAAGGGATCAACTCGGTAAGGACTAACTAGTAGGTACTGCCACAGTGAAAGGATGAGCATTTTAGTTTTTGTGTTGGCTACGCCCTATATAGCAGTATAGACTAACTAGTAGCATGACGAACACGGTATAGACTAACTATGTTTGTAAAAAAAAGTAGGTATTTAATCATCTACATGAACATTCCGTGAGTTTAAACTTCGAGATATGTAAAGAGAAGTATGTTAAGGCAATAAAAAATTTTCTATATATATGCCTTGGGGGGGGTGTATATCTTGGGGGGGGGGGTGTAATTCTTGGGGGGGGGTGGTTTGGGGGGTGTAGTCTTGGGGGGGTCCTTGGAGTCAGCCGACAATCTTTATAACATGATGGTCAAAATCGGTTTGCCCACAAAAGAGTGCATCACCAGTCGTTGGTCGGGGTCTGGATGACTTCCTGCTTATAGATCAGAGCCTTCAAATGTCAATCTATGGGGGAGTGGATTTAGGTGGGGCGAGAGTTCGTGCCCCAGGCGCAGAAAATGGAGCAGTGCAAGTCAGCAACTTGCACAGCGACTCAGCAAGGTTTTACGATTAAATGCACTCAATATTTCGTTAAAAACTAGTATAAAACATCAGCTAGCCGGTTTTGTCAGGCTCTGCCCGAACGAAGTGTCAGGGTGCCTCCTTCATCGGCACTTTGGACATCGAGATCTTCCCCATCAACAGTTTCGAGCAGCTCTGTATCAACTACACCAACGATCGTCTACAGCAGCTTTTCAACCGCAGTTCCTTCCCTACTCTCCCACATCTGCGGAGCCTGAAGACACCGTGATTGCAACAATGTTCTTCCAAAAGCAGGAGGACTATATGGCAAAGGGCAACGATTGGAACTTCATCGACTTCCGGTTACAGGTCCCTGCTTGCCTTTCGTCTCACTCTCTCTACTGTTGCTGGGCATCCTTTACTTGGTAGTTTGATGTTTTGGCAAGCAAATGAATATGCTCATTTTCTGCTGTCTCTAATGTGTACATCCTATATCTGGTACCATCGGCAGGCCAAATGTGGGCCTCTTTTCTCCAAATTTGGAATTGCCTCGAGTAAAAAGTCAAGGAAATACAATTTCTACTAGTGGAATCTGCTGCTTGGTCAGTTGTATTTTGTTTTTGGCCCGCAGTTCAGTGTCTCTTTCCATGCACACCCAAAAACAAAATGCAGATGACGCAGCAGATTCCACTAGTAGAAATTGTATTTCCTTGACTTTTTACTCAAGGCAATTCCAAATTTGGAGAAAAGAGGCCCACATTTGGCCTGCCAGATATTTCTTTCACTTTCAATATAGTATAAAGTGTACAAATACAAATTTTATATTGTTGGTAATATATTTAGTTAAGATTTTATTAGATAAATAAAAAAGTGAATAAACAAGTATATGGCGCAAAGCGCAATAGGTGACCGTGGAGCACTTGCACTTTCACAAGTAGCAAAATCCTAATTTTAAGGAAAATTTCTGCTGTGAGGGTGAACATTGCATCTCAAAAGGAAAATTATGAGGTTTCTCAACCATTTTCAAAAGTAAGCACAGATTTAGAACCGGTATATATGACTAGTGAACAAAAAAACTCAAGTGTTCTGTTCAATTATCAGCCGCTCAGCTGCTACTAATTATTGATGCTATTGTCATGCATGAAAGTTTGTCACTCAAGAGGGCAAGTCTGTGGTTTCTCAACCATTTTCAAAAGTAAGCACAGATTTGGAATCGTTATATACGACTTGTGAATCAAAAAACCAAAGTCTTCTGTTCAATTATCAGCCGTTCAGCTGTTACTGATTATTGATGCCATTGCTTTGAGTGAAAGTTTGTCATTCAAGAGGGCAAGTCTGTGGTTTCTCAACCATTTTCAAAAGTAAGCACAGATTTTGAATCGTTATATACGACTTGTGAACAAAAAAACTCAAGTGTTCTGTTTACTTATCAGCGGTTCAGCTGCTAGTAATTATTGATGCTATTGTCATGCATGAAAGTTTGTCACTCAAGAGGGCAAGTCTGTGGTTTCTAGACCATTTTCAAAAGTAAGCACAGATTTGGAATCGTTATATACGACTTGTGAATCAAAAAACCAAAGTCTTCTGTTCAATTATCAGCCGTTCAGCTGTTACTGATTATTGATGCCATTGCTTTGAGTGAAAGTTTGTCATTCAAGAGGGCAAGTCTGTGGTTTCTCAACCATTTTCAAAAGTAAGCACAGATTTTGAATCGTTATATACGACTTGTGAACAAAAAAACTCAAGTGTTCTGTTTAATTATCAGCGGTTCAGCTGCTAGTAATTATTGATGCTATTGTCATGCATGAAAGTTTGTCACTCAAGAGGGCAAGTCTGTGGTTTCTCAACCATTTTCAAAAGTAAGCACAGATTTGGAATCGTTATATACGACTTGTGAATCAAAAAACCAAAGTCTTCTGTTCAATTATCAGCCGTTCAGCTGTTACTGATTATTGATGCCATTGCTTTGAGTGAAAGTTTGTCATTCAAGAGGGCAAGTCTGTGGTTTCTCAACCATTTTCAAAAGTAAGCACAGATTTTGAATCGTTATATACGACTTGTGAACAAAAAAACTCAAGTGTTCTGTTTAATTATCAGCGGTTCAGCTGCTAGTAATTATTGATGCTATTGTCATGCATGAAAGTTTGTCACTCAAGAGGGCAAGTCTGTGGTTTCTAGACCATTTTCAAAAGTAAGCACAGATTTGGAATCGTTATATACGACTTGTGAATCAAAAAACCAAAGTCTTCTGTTCAATTATCAGCCGTTCAGCTGTTACTGATTATTGATGCCATTGCTTTGAGTGAAAGTTTGTCATTCAAGAGGTCAAGTCTGTGGTTTCTCAACCATTTTCAAAAGTAAGCACAGATTTTGAATCGTTATATACGACTTGTGAACAAAAAAACTCAAGTGTTATGTTTAATTATCAGCGGTTCAGCTGCTAGTAATTATTGATGCTATTGTCATGCATGAAAGTTTGTCACTCAAGAGGGCAAGTCTGTGGTTTCTCAACCATTTTCAAAAGTAAGCACAGATTTGGAATCGTTATATACGACTTGTGAATCAAAAAACCAAAGTCTTCTGTTCAATTATCAGCCGTTCAGCTGTTACTGATTATTGATGCCATTGCTTTGAGTGAAAGTTTGTCATTCAAGAGGGCAAGTCTGTGGTTTCTCAACCATTTTCAAAAGTAAGCACAGATTTTGAATCGTTATATACGACTTGTGAACAAACAAGTATATGGCGCAGAGCGCAATAGGTGACCGCGGAGCTCTCAACATACCCCATTTTTCAACCTTTCTACCTAAAAAAGTTATGTTTCAAATGCTCCGGGACTTGTCAAACCTCTCCAGATCTTCCTCAAATTTTATTTTATTTCAGGAAAAAAATAAGTTTGTCAATATCCGTTGAGAATTGAGCCTTTTACAGCATACCCAAATTTTCGACATTTCTACCCAAAAAAGTAATGTTTCAAATGCTCGGAAACCAGTTCCACCCCTCCATATCTTCCTAAAATCTCATTACCTTTCAGGAAAAAAAAAGTTTGTCCAAATCCGTTGAGAATTGAGCCTTTTACAGCATACCCAAATTTTCAAACTTTCTACCCAAAAAAGTAATGTTTCAAATGCTCGGAAACCGGTTCCACCCCCCAGATCTTCCTAAAATCTCATTACCTTTCAGGAAAAAAAAAGTTTGTCCAAATCCATTGAGAATTGAGCCTTTTACAGCATACCCAAATTTTCAAACTTTCTACCCAAAAAAGTAATGTTTCAAATGCTCGGAAACCGGTTCCACCCCTCCAGATCTTCCTAAAATTTTATAACCTTTCAGGAAAAAAAAAGTTTGTCCCAATCCGTTGAGAATTGAGCCTTTTACAGCATACCCAAATTTTCAAACTTTCTACCCAAAAAAGTAATGTTTCAAATGCTCGGAAACCGGTTCCACCCCTCCAGATCTTCCTAAAATCTCATTACCTTTCAGGAAAAAAAAAGTTTGTCCAAATCCGTTGAGAATTCGCCGTTCCCAGCATTTCCAGAAATACATATATATATATATATATATATATGAGGACAAAAGTTGAGTAACCTCTATAGACCGCGGAGCGGCCCTTCGGGCCGCTCGCGGTCAAAAAACTCAAGTGTTCTGTTTAATTATCAGCGGTTCAGCTGCTAGTAATTATTGATGCTATTGTCATGCATGAAAGTTTGTCACTCAAGAGGGCAAGTCTGTGGTTTCTAGACCATTTTCAAAAGTAAGCACAGATTTGGAATCGTTATATACGACTTGTGAATCAAAAAACCAAAGTCTTCTGTTCAATTATCAGCCGTTCAGCTGTTACTGATTATTGATGCCATTGCTTTGAGTGAAAGTTTGTCATTGAAGAGGGCAAGTCTGTGGTTTCTCAACCATTTGCAAAAGTAAGCACAGATTTTGAATCGTTATATACGACTTGTGAACAAAAAAACTGAGTGTTTACGTTTAATTATTAGCGATTTCAGCTAGCGAGTAATTATTGATGCTATTGTCTAGTAGGAAAGTTTGTCACTCAAGAGGGCAAGTCTCGTGGTTCTCTAACCATTTCCAAAAGTAAGCACAAGATTTGAAATTGCTATACTACGACTTGTGAATCAAACAACCAAAGTCTTCTGTTCAATTATCAGCCGTTCAGCTGTTACTGATTATTGATGCCATTGCTTTGAGTGAAAGTTTGTCATTCAAGAGGGCAAGTCTGTGGTTTCTCAACCATTTTCAAAAGTAAGCACAGATTTGGAATCGTTATATACGACTTGTGAATCAGAAAACGAAAGTGTTCTGTTTAATTATCAGCGGTTCAGCTGCTAGTAATTATTGATGCCATTGTCTATGCATGAAAGTTTGTCATTCAAGAGGGCAAGTCTGTGGTTTCTCAACCATTTTCAAAAGTAAGCACAGATTTGGAATCGTTATATACGACTTGTGAATCAAAAAACCAAAGTCTTCTGTTCAATTATCAGCCGTTCAGCTGTTACTGATTATTGATGCCATTGCTTTGAGTGAAAGTTTGTCATTCAAGAGGGCAAGTCTGTGGTTTCTCAACCATTTGCAAAAGTAAGCACAGATTTTGAATCGTTATATACGACTTGTGAACAAAAAAACTCAAGTGTTCTGTTTAATTATCAGCGGTTCAGCTGCTAGTATTTATTGATGCTATTGTCATGCATGAAAGTTTGTCACTCAAGAGGGCAAGTCTGTGGTTTCTAGACCATTTTCAAAAGTAAGCACAGATTTGGAATCGTTATATACGACTTGTGAATCAAAAAACCAAAGTCTTCTGTTCAATTATCAGCCGTTCAGCTGTTACTGATTATTGATGCCATTGCTTTGAGTGAAATCATTCAAGAGGGCAAGTTGTGGTTTCTCAACCATTTTCAAAAGTAAGCACAGATTTTGGAATCGTTATATACGACTTGTGAACAAAAAAACTCAAGTGTTCTGTTTAATTATCAGCGGTTCAGCTGCTAGTAATTATTGATGCTATTGTCATGCATGAAAGTTTGTCACTCAAGAGGGCAAGTCTGTGGTTTCTTAACCATTTTCAAAAGTAAGCACAGATTTGGAATCGTTATATACGACTTGTGAATCAAAAAAGTATGGCGCAAAGTCTTCTGTTCAATTACCGCGGAGCGCTTTCAGCTAAAGTTAGCAAAATCCTGATTTTGAGGCCAATTTTGCTTTGAATGTGAACAGTTTGTCATTCAAGAGGACAAGTATGTGGTTTCTCAACCATTTTCAAAAGTAAGCACAGATTTTGAATCGTTATATACGACTTGTGAACAAAAAAACTCAAGTGTTCTGTTTAATTATCAGCGGTTCAGCTGCTACTAATTATTGATACTATTGTCATGCATGAAAGTTTGTCACTCAAGAGGGCAAGTATGTGGTTTCTCAACCATTTTCAAAAGTAAGCACAGATTTGGAATCGTTATATAAGACTTGTGAACAAAAAAAACTCAAGTGTTCTGTTCAATTATCAGCCGTTCAGCTGCTACTAATTATTGATGCTATTGTCATGCATGAAAGTTTGTCATTCAAGAGGGCAAGTCTGTGGTTTCTCAACCATTTTCAAAAGTAAGCACAGATTTGGAATCGTTATATACGACTTGTGAACAAAAAAACTCAAGTTGTCTGTGCAATTCTCAAGACTACAGGTGCTACAGCGCAAAAACTGTATATTGCAATGTTTAAACCTTTCTACCCAAAAAAGTAATGTTTCAAATGCTCAGAAACCGGGTCTACCCCTCCAGATTTTCCTAAAATAGCATTAGCTTTCAGGAAAAAAAAAGTGTGTCCCGATCCGTTGAGAATTCGCCCGGGGCCAGCATATCCATATATATATATACATATATATATATATATATATATATATATATATATATATATATATATATATATATATATATATATATACCTGAGGACAAAAGTTCAGTAACCTATATAGACCGCGGAGCGGCCCTTCGGGCCGCTCCGGTAAAAACTCAAGTTGTTTGTGCAATTATTAAAGATTACAGGTGCTACAGCGCAAAAACTGTATATTGCAATGTTTAAACCTTTCTACCCAAAAAAGTAATGTTTCAAATGCTCGGAAACCGGGTCTACCCCTCCAGATCTTCCTAAAATAGCATTATCTTTCAGAAAAAAAAGTTTGTCAAAATCCGTTGAGAATTCGCCCATGGACAGCATTTCCAGAAATATATACATATATACATATATACAAGACTAAAATGCTACAGCAGCAATACG